>CAIGRO010221109.1:0-12218 GCA_903798355.1 Fraxinus baroniana | reverse complement strand
ATTAGGGTTCTATATAAACAACCTTATGTAATCCTATTTTAAATTTAGTGGTTTTTTTATTCCCTTTTTTGGTTTCGTGCAGTAGACATAGGCATATTGTCAAACTACTTAAATTATGTATGTCGATCTTTGTTGGCATCTGACCTCTGAGGTCGTTAAATACAATTATATGCATTAAGCTTATACTAATATGAGCTCGGATATGTGAGATCAGCTCAGATTACGTTATTTACTGAAGTTTAAGGAGACATATTGATTATAGATTTCTGACACATTGTATAAACAATCAAACGACAAGTGACATATGGAAGGTCTTACATCAGTGCCCACCAAATCTACCATTCACATGCCTTAGCTTCACTCCCTAAGTAACTCATTAATTGTTGGGGATCACATGTAAGGTTAACTCATGATGACTTGACAGATCGAGCTCACTAACCAATCCAAACGTGCAAATAATGTACTTTCTCAGCTCGATACTGTAGTTGATTAGACAGGAAAATGAATGATGCATGCGAATCTTCTCTTCCTCTATAAAAGAAAGGAGAGGAGCCTTGAGTAAAGGGATGGGATTATAAACACTTCATATTTCAAATATCTCTTTTAGGAAAGAAATGGAAATATTTGTAATTGACTCTTGTAATTTGCAAATTACTACTAAAATTCTTATTTATATCTTAAGTTGGCTTGAATTTTGCTCATACAATTTTCAGCATCAACAGTTTGGTGTTAGAAGGAGACCTCCTAGCTTGTAAAAGCAGCCATATCTTTCCATAAAATTCACGAAGAAATATCACCAAACTGTTGGAAATAAATCTCATACTCGTCCTGAACAAACCAACAATCCAAAAAATGCTGGAAGAAGACAAGGTCAAAACGAAACTGTCGACCCTCAAATGACTATAATGAAGAAAGCCATTGAAAAGTTAATAAACGTAGTCGACGGGTTGGAACGAAACCAAATTCACGCTCCACCACATGGCACCAAGGTGAAATCTCCATACAAGGAGAGAACCAGATGACCTCCCACCAAAGGACTCTCCAGTTCTCAGGAGAAGAATCCTCCAAAAGCAGAATTGAAGAGATCGGGAGCTCTCCCATAACAATAAAGTCGGCTGCTAGGAAAGCTAGCAGCGTATTTGATAGGCCAAGCTCTCAACACTTCCTAACGCCTTTGAGTAAACGTGTTGAGCTCCATTTTAAACGATTATTAGAACAACCAGAGCCTGAAATAAGCACCTTCAGAAAACGCATTGCTAATTTGGAAGCTAAGGACAAAGAAAGCATAGAGGAATATATCACTAAACGACATTCCCCCTTCATTGAAGATATCTTTGCTGAACCCTTGCCCGAAAAGCTTAAAATGCCACAATTGACTGGGTACGAAAGAGAATGAGATCCTCTTAGCTATTCAGACAAGTTCACTTCTTGGATGGAACTACAAGGAATAGGAGATGCTATAATGTGTCACTCTTTTCCGATGACCTTGAGAGATAAAGCCCAAAAAAGGTTTAGAAAGCTACATCAAAGATCCATAAGAAATTGGAACGACCTCGCCACAGCATTCCTGGCCTAGATCATGGGTTCTAAAGCAAGAACTATGCCTAAGGAGCGCTTGGTAAGTATCGAGCAATGAAAGGCTGAATCACTTAAAAGTTATCTCAGCAAATTCAATAAATAGTCCATGGAAGTTGAAAAGATCCCTAATGATGTTGTGCTTATGGTAGTCCTATCCGGGTTAAGGAATAGAATGAGGTTCTGGTGGTCTGTACGTGAGGATAAACCTCAGACGTACTATGAGTTCTTAAATCGAGATGAGAAACATATAAGTGCTGAGGAAGCCACATCAGACCATGATGAACCCAACATAAACCCACATCCTTTACACCAGCAAAGGAGAAAAAAGTGGATAAAGACTTCGATCAAGAAAAGAGAAAAGAAAGGAGGGATCGAAGTTGTCCTAAGCCTTATCCTGATAGGTTTCATGATTATCACCCACTAAATACTACTCTGGAGGAAGTCTTCTTACAAGCAGAAGGAAAAGAAACGTTTCGTAGGCCCTCACCTCAAAAAATGAATTAGCAGGGAAAAATCAAGGGAGATACTGCCGATACCGCAGGACTACATGACATGACATTGATAACTGTAGAAATCTAAAGGAAGAAGTAGAGTCCTTAATTTGATGAGGTCATCTGTAAGAATTTGTAGCTAAATCCAGATAGGTGAACCAAGCTGGCAATCAACAAGGAATGACTCAGCTAGTTCAGCCAGGTCCTCAAGCTCAGGATCCTTTACCTCAAGTCGAGATCAGGACTCTAGTAAGTAGCAATCAATGCCTCAAAGGGTCCAGAAGAGGAAGGTATAGACAAACACGCAATTCCCGCATCTGATAAAATTATAATGTGATTTTACCAAAATCTGAAACTAACGAAATGTCGTACTCAGGATGGTTTGGATTTTCAGAAGAAGATTCATATGGGATTTTACAGAATTAAAGAACTGCATTGGTAATAATTATGGTTGTTGTAGGGATACAAGTACATCAGATTTTGGTAGATAATGGGAGTTCGGTCAATGTGTTGTACTCCTGAACTTTAAAACAAATGGGAATCCACGAACGTTACCTCCGGCCATATTCCGAGAGATTGCAAGGGTTTTTCGATGATCCTATTGAAGCTCGAGGACAGATTATTCTGAGTGTGGAATTAGGTGAACTCCCTTGCCAGAGAAGGATCATAGTAGATTTTATTATTGTCGATCTTCCTTCCAACTATAATGTCATATTAGGGAGACCCATACTGCACGAGTTACAAGCCGCCACCTCGATATATCATTATTGCATGAATTTCTCTACTCCAAATGGAATTGGTATAGTTTGTGGAATCAAGTCGAGGCAAGGACTTGCAACATTGATTTACCTAGCCCCCAGATCCAAATGCTGAAAGGACAACAAAATGGGTGAATATAGGAAACCAAGATAAAAAGACTCGTAGTTGCCGACCTCACTAAGATCGACATTACTGAGAAACACCACATAAGCATGATGGATGATCAACTTTCATTTGAAGAAAAGGATGTGGATCTGTATCAATACCCTAGAATCATGGTTATCTCAATACCCATAGCAGAAGTTATCATTCCCAAAGTTTTAGTTGATATGGGAAGCTCTCTTAACATACTTTATGTTAACACACTAGAATGGATGGGGATCCCATTGAATTTTCTACAATCATATCCATATGTAGTTTTAGGACCAACGGGGCCCTCACCAAAGTAAAAGGGTTGATCAAGCTCTTTGTTGAGATTGGTAAAGATCCACGCCGAACTAAACTGAATGTAGAGTTTGTACTGTTAAATTCCAATTCCCCCTATAACGCCATTAATGGGCGGCCTTTGTTATTTAATCTTAGGGAAATTGTATCAATGTACCACAACTCTCTCAAATTTCTCACGCCTCATGGTATAGGGCAAGTTAAGGGAAACAGAGACATTGCTGAAAAATGTTGGATGAAGATTTATTAGACAAAGAAGGATACACATATTTCCCCAAAAGTTCATATGGTACATTTGATCGAATCCAATTTCAACTCGTTAAACCCATGTGTAAGAATAAAAGGAAGAGAGCTTGTGGAGGAGCTGGATAAAGTGGAGGTCAGATTGTGCGATCCACTAAAGGAGCTCAGAATAGGCTACAAATTGTAATCACCCTTCCGAGGTCAGATTATTAAGTTCCTTCAACGAAACCTCGATGTCTTCGCTTGGAACCATTTGGACATGAAATGGATTGATCCAGGAATTATTTTCCACAGGTTAGGTACCGACCCAATAGTGCGTCCTAGACAGCAATAACGCCAACCTCTTAATCTAGTAAGGTACGAGGCTTTAAACAAAGAAGTGCAGAAGTTGTTTCGTAATGGATTTATCCGCGAAGCAAAATATCCAAAAATGGGTTGCTAACCCCGTTCTTGTGAAAAAAACAATGGAGATTGAAGAATGTGAATAGATTTCATCGATCTGAATAAAGCATGTCCTAAGGATAGCTTTCCACTATCAAGGATAGATCAAATGGTAAATGCAACGATAGGACACGAGTTAATTTGTTTCATGGAGCATACTTAGGGTATTATCAAATTCCCATGTATGAATCAGACCAAGAACACACTACATTCATTGATCGAGGCTTATATTGCTACAAAATGATGTCTTTCGATCTCAGAAATGCTAAAGCTACCTACCAATATCTAGTCAATAACATGTTTGCCAAGCATATTGGTAAAATTATGGATGTATATATTGCTGACATGCTAGTAAAGAGTGCGGATGCCAGGAACCATCGATAACATCTTGATGTAATGTTTGGAATCCTGAGAAAATACGGGATGAAACTAAACCTGCACAAATGTGTTTTTGGTGTAAGCTCAGGAAAATTCTTGGGTTATCTAGTGAATCGCTAGGGGATCGAAGCAAATTCGAAAAAAAAAGAGCCATCATTGAAATGCATCCCCTAACAAAGCCTAAGGAGGTTCAAAGGATGAATAGCTACCTTCAGGTTTTCAAGCAAGAATTCAAAATTTTCAAAACTGTACTGGTCGAACGAATTCCTTGTACTCAAAATGGTCATGCCGACGCCTTAGCTTGGTAGACGACAAGAAGGGATAGAGGAGTTTGACATCATCCCTATAAGAAGGATTTCTTATCCAACCATCGAAAGATTGGAAATAGTTTCTATGACGATAGATCCCAAGCCTACATGGATGGATAGAATCACTTCCCATATAAGAACATGGTCATGTCCAGAAGATCCCATTGAGGAGAAAGCTCCGAATTGACGATAGATCCCAAGCCTACATGGATGGATAGAATCACTTCCCACATAAGAACATGGTCATGTCCAGAAGATCCCATTGAGGAGAAAGCTCCGAATTAGAACGGCAAGATACACATTGATTAACGATGTTTTCTACAAACAAGGACATTTTGTACCTTTGTTGAGATGCTTGAACGAAGAGGATGCACTTTTTTTCTTTACAAGAGATACACGAAGGGGTGCGCTGGAATCATAACGATGGGCAATCATTGGTTTAAAAAATAGTACGACAAGGTTACTTTTGGACTACCATGAGGAAAGATGCATTGGAATTTGTTAGAAAGTGTGATAAATGTCAACGCTTTGCTCCTAACATTAAATTCCCGCTAGGAGAATTGAACTGTATAAGTGCACTTGGCCTTTCTCCAAGTAGGGGGGAGAGTCGATCTAATTGGCCACATGCCTATTGGAAAAAGGGGAACAAAGTTTGTGATTGTCGTAATAGATTACTTCACTAAATAAGTGGAGGCTGAAAGCGACTTCATATGGAAGTCCATTGTATGCAGATTTGGACTACCACATTCCATCATAACTGACAATGGAAAGCAATTTGACAATATTCGCTTTACTAATTTTTGTGAAGAACTTGGCATACGAAAGCACTTCTTCATGTCGAACCACTCTCAAGCTAACGGCCAAGTCGAAACAATTAATAAGATCATCAATCATACGCTGAAGGTCGAATTCGATGCTCTTAAGGGAGGATGGGCTGAGGATTTCCCCAGCGTGCTATGATCTTATCGTATTTTGTCTAGGAATAGCACTGGGAAAATCCCTTTCTCTCTAGCTTTCAGGGTGGAAGCTGTGGTCACACTTGAGCTAGAAATCCCCTCCATTCGAACAATGATGTACCATGAGGAAGAAAATGCGAAGATGTTCAGAGGAGAATTAAACTAGTAGAAGAGAAAATGAATGAGGCTAAAATCAAGAATGTAGTATATCAGCAACGCAACACGAGATACTATATAACCAGAAAATAAGGAAACGGGAGTTCGAGATCGGTAACCCTGTGTTAAGGAAAGCTTTCTAACTACAAGGAAACCTAGCTTTGGATCTCTAGGACCTAATTGGGAAGACCCTTACAGATAACCAGAGTACTACTTAAAGGGGCTTACCAGTTAGAAGATATGGAAGGCATACCTCTGCTGCATCCTTGGAATGCAGAATATCTTAAGAAGTATTACCAGTAGATAATGAATGTATCTTGTATTACGCATCTATTATCTATAATAAAAATGTGTGTTTTAAGAGGGAAGATATAAAGAAATATTGATTTACCAAACTAAGGTTGCATGTGCTGCAACACTTGGAAAAATTTCCTAAATGAAGAAATCATTTAAGCCATGCTTATGAGTAGGCCGAACTAAGATTGCATGTGCTGCAACACTTAGAGAAGTTTCCTAAACGAGGAAATCATTTAAGCCCTGCTTATGAGCAGGTCGAACTAAGGTTGCATGTGCTGCAACACTTAGAGGAACTCCTAAACGAGGAAATCATCATGAGTAGGCCAAACTAAGGTTGTATGTACTGCAATACTTAGAGGAATTTTCTAAACGAGGAAATCATGTAAAGCCCTGCTTATGAGTAGGCCGAACTAAGGTTGTATGTGCTGCAACACTTAGTCCAATTAGGCATAGCTAGTTTCATTTCTTATATAATTTAAAAAAATGCAAAAATAATAATATTTTATATAAAAGAAAAGGTGAACTGATATTCATTCATTAATGAATCAAAATTCCAAGAAAAGCTCCTAAAGAAGTTTTGATGTTTAACAAAAACAAATAATAACATAATGAAAGAGATAAGACATTGGTGGGTCCTGAGGAGCAAGAAACTCGACGTTACCATCTTCGTCAGCATAGGAGATCTGAACTCTTGCTGACTTCGACAATTGTTCGAGTTCTTTCTACTGTTCCTTGTAGGCCTCTACCAAGAAGGATGTGTCAAAATCTGGCATTTCTTCGTTGATGTGCTTTATTATTTTGCCCGAAGCCATGACGTAAGCATCCTGAGCTAGTGTGTCAAACTCAAAAGTTGCCCTCCAGTTTTCAACTGCTTTGGAAGCTTTGAGCTCTGCTTCTTCCACCTTGTTGACAGCTTCATCAGCTCTCTTGGTTGCCTCATCAGCTCGAGCTTTTTCCTCGTCAGCCCTTTTCTTTTCAGTTTCAGCTTGGGTTGTGGCTCCTTCCCTCCCAAATCTGCAGAGCTTTGTTTTCTATAAGTTTGAGCTCTGAGGTCAACCAGGCATTCAGCTCCACCCCCATTTTGTTTAGGCAATCTTCATAATCCTTTTCTTTCTCAGCAAACTTCGCCTTTTCTACCTCCATTTTGTCAAACAAGGTCACGGCTTGATTTTTTTACTTTGAGCATTTTATCTAGCTCGGACTTTAACTAAAAATAGAAAAATAATTCGAGTTATGGATCATGGCACTCACATGACATAATAAGTTTTACCTAAGCTTGAAAGATTACCTTATCTGCCATAGACATCATATATAAGATTGATCTATGGCTATGGAGTTGGGCTGAAATTATTGCTTTGCCCACTGTCATTTCAGCAAGGAACTGCTGCTCTCAATCATTCTAACTTCTAGTGAGGAGAGTAGCAAACTCTCTGAAGAGAGATGGAAGTGTTGTAGTGGACTCTCTAGAAGGAGATGGAGCTTTGAGAAAATCAACGAGTATCTCAGGTCAATGGCCCACCAAATTATCAACATTAGGCCTCTGTAGATTTGGACACCTATCTTGTGACCTCGAAGAGCTAGCCGCAGTAGTAATTGGAATGGCGACATGCAATGATGACATATGAGCAGATTTTGAGGGCGACGAGGCTACAGAGTAGACCTTGATAGCGGCCCAACTGATCGACGACGTTAAAGAGGTTGTTCAGGCTCAACCCTGCTTGGAAAAGGCTGGAGTCTGAGATAATAGATTTGCAAGAATTTTGTTTTCTCGAAAGTAATCTAATCTCGTCAGCTCGTTCTTGCAGTGCTTTGGTCAAAACATCGTTCTTGTAATCTGCAATGAAGGATTAAGTTAGTTAGGAAGGTGAACTTAACACAAAAGTAATAAAATATATCGAAGGCGATGTTCACTTACATAACGGGTGATAGAGGGTAGGAACAATGTCCTCCGTATTCACCTCGGCAGTATGAAACTGCTACTCTTCTTGTACATAAAAAAAATTCCTCCTTCCACTTCTTTATCGAAGAGGGAGTATCCAGCACTAATGAACCTCCCGTCCTAGGCTTAACATTGGCATACCACCATCTAGAATCCTTCCCATTCTCTTTGAAGGTAAAAAGAGAATTAGATTAGGATATACTCAATTCGGGAATAGCCTAATTTATTCCACAAAATTAATGTAGAAACTAAAGTTCTCTAGCCATTAGGGCAAAGTTGGGTTGGGGCTATTCCCTATGAAAAAAAAATTGATGAATTATTCTGAAAAAAGGTAGTCTTAAACCAGCATTACGAATAGCCAAATTCAAAGATGCACATCCAGATGGTAGAGTGTTAGCTCGGTCAGTTGCAGTCGGGATAACTAGCTCTATCGAACTGGGAATACTATACTTAGCCCTCAAACTAGAATCATGTCTCCCGCAACTACCGACCTATAGGAATCAGCCCCCCATTCATGAGTATTTCCCTCATTACCTTCCTGAGATATAACATTTTCCCATTCACATTTTTGTCCCATATTCCTAAAAGTACCTACTTATTTTGGGTAAACTGAGGTAACGAGGATCGGTGTCAAAACTTCTTGACAGTCTGAGCTAGCAGAGGACGAGCTAACATGAGGAGAAGACGAAGAAGGTATTGTGTCCTCTTATAGGTTACCCCAGGATCGTAACCTTGACTCGTCCGAACTCATATAAACGATCGAGGTAAAAAGCAACACAAAGGAAAACGAAAGGTATTTTTGTTAAGGGAAATACCTGAATATGGACGACTTCACTCAGGAAATAAATAAGAACGTGAAGAGAATTTTTGGAAAGTGAAAAGCGTAAAGTGGAAAATCGAAAAATCGAAAGTGGGAAAATGAGGGTGTAAAATTTATTCAAATGAAGGGAATATTAAAGATGTGATCTAGGCCGTTGGATGGTGAAATGGAGGGAAAATGGATGGTTGGATTTAATTACTTCAAGATGACGTCGTTTTTCTTAAGCTTTCGAAAGAAGAAACTAAGTATGCATGACAGCTCATTACCGAGTTTCGACGTAACACCTGTTTATGTCATTTATTACTGTAATGATTATGTAAATGGAAAAATGTGTCAATTACGCTCAAAGTTAGTCCGTCGCCAAGGCAAGCACTGACCTGGAGGGTAACTGTTGGCATCCGACCTCCGCGGTCGTTAAGTACAGTTTGTTATATACATTAAACTTATGCTAATGTGAGATCGGATATGTGAGATCAGCTCAGATTACGTTACTTACTGAAGTTTAAGAAGACATAATGATCAAAAATTTCTTACACATTATATAAACAGTCAATCAGCAAGTGACATATGGAAGCTCTTACATCAACGCCCACCAAATCTACCAATCACATGTCTTAGCTTCATTCTCTAAGTAACTTATTAATTGTTGGAACCACATGTAAGGTTAACTCATAATGATCTGACAGGCCGAGCTCATTAACCAATCCAAACTGTCAATATTGTACTTTCTCAGCTCAGTAATGTAGTTGATTAGACAAGAAAATGAAGAATGCATGCAAATCTTCCCCTATAAAAGGAAGGAGGGGAGCCTTGAGTAAAGGGAGGGGATTATAAACACTTCATATTTTAAATATCTCATTTAAGAAAGAAAAGGGAATATTTGTAAGTGACTCTTGTAATTTGAAAATTACTACCAATAAAGTTCTTATTTATATCTTAAGTTGGCTTGAATTTTGCTCATACAATTTTCGACATCAACAATCTTATTATTCTTCTTCTTTTCGATTTATTATTCATGTTTTCACAACAAATGAGATTCTTGAATGTGGGACAATATCCAATTTATGAATAGAAGGAACTGAACATAGAGCTGAATGAAATGAAAATCTCATCGTAGATTCATAGATTAATACATAATACTGTGATTGTGATTGTGTGGACACACCTTTAATTTCCTGTAAACACAGTCTTAATTTTTGCCCAGTAGAGTTTTATACAAACTGGAAAAAAAAAAAAAAAAAAAATTCACTTTCTCTGATTTCATTTTTCAATTAGAAGTATCGTGTTAAATCTTAGGTTTAAGGACGTGTTACCAACTATGCAGATTCATCTTACTTAACAAATGGATACTTGGACACTACTGTAGACTGTATTCCCAGCCTGAACAATATAAGACTCAGGGACTTCCCAGCAGTTGTTCGGACAACGGATCTAAATGATCCAATGCTAAATTTCTCAATGGAGGAGACCGAAAGAATCTTAAAAGCATCTGCCATCATTTTCAATACCTTTGATACATTGGAGTCTGAGGTTCTGAATGCTCTCTCGCCCCTGTGTCCTCCAGTTTACTTCATTGGTCCCGTCCACTTGCTTGTCAATCGACTTCAAGAAAACAGTCTGAAATTCATGGGAGGTAATATGTGGTATCTGTTTAGAAGTTTAAATTGTTAGACAGGGAACATTTTTTTTTTCTTTTTTTTCATTTTTTTTTTACAAATTTTATTCACTGTCTTTCAATTAAGGTCTAACAATAGTGCATTATCTTTGATACGATATTGAACCACTTTGCCTAAGCTAGAGATGGGGTTATAATTTTTTTTTGGCATAAATTTTGTCTTCAAGAGATTAGGAGTAGACCAAATTCAGTTTTTTGTTAAAATCGTGACACGTGCACAATTTTCATAAATTGGTGACTTTAAAATTTGAACTCAATATTGCAATCTTACAACCATATTGGTCCATTTATTGTAAAACCTTAAATTGTTTCAACAGGTAACCTTTGGAAAGAAGAACTAGGGTGTATTGAGTGGCTTAACTCGAAGAAACCAAACTCAGTGGTGTACGTGAATTTCGGCAGCGTAACAGTCTTGACACCGCAACAACTCATTGAATTCGCTTGGGGACTAGCAAATAGTAAGAAGAACTTTTTTTGGATAATCAGGTCAGACACCGTAGTTGGCGATTCTGCTAATTTGCCATCTGAGTTTGTCGACGAAACTAAAGAGAGAGGCCTCATTGCGCGTTGGTGCCCACAAGAACAGGTGCTCAACCACCCGTCCATCGGAGTTTTCCTAACCCATTGCGGCTGGAACTCTACAATCGAAAGCATGTGTAGTGGTGTGCCCATGATGTGTTGGCCCTTCTTTGCTGATCAGTTTGTTAATTGTAGGTTTGCATGCACAGAATGGGGTGTTGGCTTGGAAATTGATAACAATGTCAATAGAGATGAAGTGGAGAAGATTGTGAGAGAATTGATTGATGGAGAAAAGGGAAAGAGCTTGAAGAATAAAGCAATCGAGTGGAAGAAAAAGGCAAAAGAGGCCACTGAAATCGACGGTTCATCTTACTTGAACTTCGATAACTTAGTTAAAAATGTATTGCTTTCCAAGAAGACGGATAGAAATTCCGAAACTATGGGCCTATACAAGCCTCGTCTCTTTGGAGAAGAGGTGCTAAAGAAATAAGTTTAAGCTTCTACCCATGAAGGTGGCGACACCTTCTATGATGTACATGACCATACCTTCCTAGGGGAGTCGACTCCCTTCATGTGTAAACTAGTTTTTAGCACTTGCAATGCAGGTGTTCTATTTGAAATAAGGCATTTAGTCTCTATTTGGTCCTGATTAAATTCGATTTTAATTCAAGTCAAAGTCAAACAATCAATATTAACCACATCTTTAATGGTCCCACAACTTTTGAACACGCATTTCAAAAACTTTTATCACAGTCTATTAAAAAATCTGATTTTAATCTGCACCAAACATCATCTTAGTACTATTTTTAATATTTATTATACCGTATGAAGATGTTTGACTTATGTTATTTATTTATAATTGGGTATTTAATAGTGTCACAGAGTATGTTAAAATATGGTAAACCTTAATGTTCTTTATAACATAACCGCAACAAAAATAATGTGAAGCAGAAGACAAAGAAAAATAGCTTTGAATATTTTTCAATTGTTATATTATGTAACAAGATATATTTCCATTATCTTTCCGTCAAGCTATAAGGATCTTAATTAAATTGATGCCGTGAAGTGAACACACGGTGTGGTCATAGGGCTAGCCGCTAAGTGATTAGAAAAAAAAACTTCTAAAATTAATTAGTAGACATGAAAGGTTGAGGATAAAGTAAATAGATCCAAACCTAATGAAAGTCGGCACTAAGGGTCCGTTTGATTGGTAG
>CAIGRO010221108.1:0-10405 GCA_903798355.1 Fraxinus baroniana | reverse complement strand
AGGTATTTATTCGAATTGACAATCGGTTCGATATTGATTCGACCCCGGGTCGATTTTTAAAATATTGATTGAAATCAACTTTCATTTTTTCAAATTTTCCAATTCTTAAATATGTTTAATAATTATAAATTTTTCAAATTTTTTATGTTTTGAATATGATTACTTTTTTTATTCTAATGGCGTGTTCGTTCGTGCTTAAAATCCAATTAAAATTGAAAATATGGCCGTTATTGGGTCTCACTCGTCTAATAAAAGTCAACAATAACAACTAGTTTTCAATTTTAATCCGATTTTAATCTCTACCGAGCACGCCCTAAATTTATTTATTTTAGTGACAAATAATATGCCATAAAAATATTTTATCGACTCAATTATTTATAACAAATCGGATCAAATTGTTATCGGATCGAATTGACCTATATCCATATTTGATTGATCCATTTAGTTAACGGATTATTAGATTCGGTTCTTGATTGAGTTATCGGATTGAGACCCTAAATCTATCTCTCATTAATTTCGTCGAATTCATTCGGATCAAAATTCAATCAATTGACAGCCCTAAATAATATTATTCGTAGTCACTCAATACAGTAGTCATCCTATGTGACATATACATGACATGTGATTATTTGATGCATGAATCAATACGAAACCATCACATTAATTTCTCAACTAACCATCTGCCATATATATGTCAGATAGGGCGATTGTTGTAGGAGCATCTACAAATAACATTACTCATAGCCAATATATTAATTGGTAGCTACCAAAAAAAAGAAAAAAAAAATGTATTACAGCAAAACCTTTGGCACACAACATAATTTATTAGGCCAAGATTTGTGTTTGCCACAACTGCACATTGTCACTGTGTGGAATTTCCATGGCTTGGTAATTTTTTAACAATTTTTCCTTCTTAATTTTAAATATTATTTTGTACAGATTTTTTCAAGTTAATTTTTTTCTTTCTTTCTTTGAGAATGTGCGATTGAAAAGTTAGAAAAAATTGTGGATTCTATATGATTGAAAAATTTGTTCGGAACAAGCCTTTAGTTCCACGAGGCTCCACATGTTGATTGTATGCGGGATAATTTGATTGGACCAATGCTGCTCAAAGCGCTTTTTCGTTGATCAAAGAATAGCTCACTATCATCTCCATTTTAGTGTTACAAGATTTTAGTAAGCACTCCAAGTTATACTGTGACACCTCGAAGGTAGGGTTTGGTGTCATTCTTAGTTCGAGAAGGGGGGCTTGTAAGCATCTTTTAGAAAAAACATCAGAGGCAAAAATCCACTATCGTACTTACCATGTAGAATTTTATGTCGTTGTTGAGGTTGTCAAGTATTGACGTTGACATTACCTATTCCAACAAAAATTCATTCGCTATAAAAATCATAAGGCCCTAAAGCATATGACCCCAGGATTAATACTTGTCTTCGCGGCATGCAACTTGTGCCAAGTTCTTACAACAGTTCACCTTTGTAATCAAGTACAAAGTCTGGCCAGTCAATCGGATTGTCGATGACATTCACTACTCAGTACTCACCAAAATGCAGATCGAGGTGCCATGTTTTGAATGAATTTGTAAATTGTATGAGACGGGCATACACTTTTTCTTGGATTTTGGAGCAACTGCGATGCCAGGGGTATGAACAATTTTATGTGTACCGAGCTGTTCTTGTTTCAGAGGTTGCCTTTGTGTGCCAGTCTACATTCTTCGACACAAAATTTTTTATTAGCTCCACTACGTGGGCATGTGGGGTTGTTAGTGTTGGAATTGAAAAGGGTTAAAAAAAAAAATTCTTGTGACAATAGTATTTTTTTTTTTTTTGCACACTTGGTTGCATTCCTTTCACGGTATTGATATTAAATTTCATATTCTCAATTGCTCTTATAAGTTCAGTTAATAGGCATTTTCCTGAGTTATTTTCAACTCTTTAAAATTCTAAAAAGTATTTTTCTAATCTCATTTGACTTGTTAACGAAAAACGCAAATGAAACAATTAAACTCAAACAAGAGGAGAGAATAAGGATTTAAAGAATTTCCCAGTAGATCTTCGTCAACTAACCTTAGTCCAGAAGTTGAATAATGCTTCTTGTACAGAAGCATTGTGGGGACCCCATTTGTGAGGGGCCTGTACAACCCCTGTGAATAATACCTGCGATACATAAATGCGTCAGAATGTGTGTTTATGTGTATGTTCTGTTAAAAAGAAACTGCAAACTACTATACTATAGAATATATATGCTCGGATTAAAACTTTTTGAAAATCTTGAAATTATGGCTTAGATCTATAATAGGAGAGGCTTCGTCCAGGTTACTTATATATTGAGGAAAATCTTGGTGTTATAAATAAATTTGAGGGATTAATGTAACACCGGTAGGATCAGAAGAAGTCAAACAATAATAAATAGAGATGAGGATCACAGATAAAAGGGACACAACAATGGAGATAAGAAGAGGGAAATGGAGGAGGAAAAGGAGACAAAAATATAAAGAAATAGGAGAAGCAGTTTATTTCCAAGCAATACAGAGATGGTGCAATTGCATTTAATGGAATTTAGTGTATTATACCAATCTACGAAGCAAGGAATATAATGGGAACAGCGGGGTAGGGTGGTATGTGTGTATATGAAATTCTCGTGGAGCAACAGTTGACTAGACATATAGGGTTTCTCAAGAATATATGGTATAAATTTAACCTCGGCGCCTTTTAAAGATATGGGTGCCACTTTTAATTCTATCGGTTAAATGATCTGCATGTCACTCAACTTCAATTTGTTGTGATCGAGTCACTCTACACTTTTAATATAAGTTTTTCCATTCTATCTATCTCCTCCCATCATTGAAACAAAGTTTTTGTTGAGTTTGAATAGCGGCTAAGGATTCCTACGTCAAGTTTTTGTTGAGTTGGTGTTGAAACTTAACATCCATTTGATGTGTCATTAATGTGACACCAACTCACCAAATTGTCACATAATAGATTTGTTAAACCCATCAACTCACCAACTGAAAATATTTAAAAAAGAATCTAGGTCGGATTAATATGGATTCAAATCGATTTGAGACCCATCAATTATTTTGCATAGATATAGTGTGTACACTGATGCAGCGTTACTATGAAATTGTAGCGTTACTTCATGACGTGAACTCTGGTTCTTACCATTGGTTAATTTGTTTCGATTGATAATCATAGGCTTGGTCGACCCATTTTGACACCATTAAAATTGGGAAATGTATTACTCATTCTCAACTTGTTGCGCGTAAATAATTGGGGTTTCATTCCAAAAAGTTAATCCATTAGATAGAATAGTTCAATTTCTTATTATAATCGTCATCTTTTTCATGTTTAATCGATGTGACATTTTGTTTGCACTCTACCAACAATCCTTTTCTCGAACAAAGTATCATATCACGTGGCCCCTTAAGCAATAGCATCTTTCTCTCTTCCACAAACAAGAAAGGATTACATGTCCAACTCTTCGACTACGTCGAGGGAACTTCCTTACATGGGCACAGCTGCCTTGAGAGCCAACCACAAATTTGTTTCACCCATTAAGATCCAATTTGGCGCTTACCATCTTCGTTTAACTACGTACAATCGAATTTACGTCATGCATCCACATGACTAAATTTTGGGCCTAACTCTAATATCATTTGTAAGAAATTGGGGTTTCATTTCAAACGGATAACCAATTAGGTACAGTAATCTAATTTTTGTAAGTCCATCAAAGTACCCATATTTAATCGATAAGAACTTTGTTCTCGCTAACCTAACATCGCATGTATTTATATGATTGTTGTGTTTTTAACACTCAAATCAGCAAAGAATGTCAGTTTCAGTGACCAAAGGAGACACGATAGATAAATATGTATTAAAATTGAAGTTGGGTGACGAGATTGTAACAGATTGAAGATGAATGGCCTCATTGAGGTTTCAATGAAAGTTGAATTACCTGTGGTGGATTGAACCCTAGAAAAATTCCTTTTTTTTTTTATATTTTTATTTACTATATCAAAGCATTTTCAATACTGCTACCCAATGGTTAATTTATACAGAATTAATAAATCTCTTACCAAAAAGGGCATAGGAACAAATATTATACGGTGAACATTCGTGTCGTATAGTAATTTGCTAACAACCACGTACAAGGACAAATTAAGAAAGATGATAAATTCAGGTAATAAAAATAATTTAACTTCATAGATACCGTGTATCTATGGCGTTCTCAAATGACATATCTCTAACACTGCGAAAAAACCAGACGTATGTCATAGCACGTTGATACATAGTAGAATGATAACTTTCACGTTTAAATGAAGACTACTTGATTGCAACGAGAGTAAAGTTCAATGACCTCCAATATTATTAGCTCCTGTTTGGTAGGGATTAAAATCGAATTTTTAATAAATTTTGATAGAAGTCGATGAGATGTGTGGCTAAAAGTTGAAAAATCCATAAAATATATAGTGAAAATTAATTGTTGATTTTGACTTAAATTAAAATCTAGATTTTAATCGATACCAAACAAAGGCTTAATATATTGACTGAGATTGTCACGTTGGTTTTGTTGGATATCTCAACCAATTCGATAGACACATTAACATAATTCAAAAGGAGTGTTATGCTTGCTCTTAAATTAAAACTTAACGACTTGATTGTTCCAAATTGAAGTTTGGTGCATTCAATGCAATTCAAGGAAGGTTCAATGACCTCTGGTGTAATTAACCTAAATATATTATTAGTAGGTAGGAATTCTTAATACGTGGTGTGTTTGATATGCTAACAGTCTTGAACTAAACAGGACAAAAATTTTAATTTTTTTAATTTTGTTGCCTGACTACAACATCTAATCTTCCTCTAGTTTACAACAAAGTTGGTAGGTCCCAACTTGCTTAAATTTTGTTGTGAATAGATATGTCAATCAATTTTAGAATAGTTAAGAGTAGGTTGTGTATTATCTATCTTTATTTCAATAGTTGACACCCTTAATTGAATGAATAATGTTATTTACAGTCGCTCACTATCGTACTCATCATACATATAATGGTTAATGATTTAATGTTTGAGCCAATAAAAAATTAACACATTAATGTATCAAATCAGTAATCGTCACGTAAAACTAGTATGGTAGTAAGTGACTCATTGAAAATTAGATTATACCCCTTTTTTTTTCTCTTTTTTCAGATGCATTAATCATAAATTTTAAAAAAATAGTTGATGTAAGAGACTGCAAATGAAAACCCTATTTTTGCAGTTTTCTAGTATCAGACAATTCCATGATTTAGACTTTGATGTGTTCCCTCAACTCCTTCTGGCCCCACAAAAAGATTCCACATTGTGGGCAATGGGCATCCTTTTTTCTCCACATTCAAACCCTTCCCCTTTTTATAATCCATCTTCAACACCTTACAGAACTCAATACCAATTATTATTATTATTGCAAACTATCTCCTGATTTTATTTTCTTCTTCTCATAATTATGGAAGACCCCAAGAACTCATCTGCAAGCAAGCAAGTTTCTTTAAGAGGAACTGAAGAGAGTGGTTGGACAGCTTATTTGGATGATTTTGCATTCAGCCAAAACTCATATTCCATGGATAGTTTGAACAGCCCTTCTTTGATTTCTGATGCTGCATGGAATGGTACTCCTAAAAATAATGATCAAGTTATCAGGTTTTCTTCACTGGATAGCTCTAAATTTCCCAGGAGATTGAATTTCAAGAACACAAACAGTAAGATATTTTCTTGTGATGATTTGGAGGATACAGCTAGTTCTCCAGTCAACAGCCCTAAGGTAATCAGATGAACTCAACAGTTAATATATTATTTACGAAATTTGCAATTTTTTTTTCTTTCAACAGTTAATGACATAATTACTGTGAATAGGTTAGCAGTTTGAAGGCCAGGAATGTCAAACACAAAACATCAGAATCCATCTCCCATAATTTCTCAATACAAGGAACTGATGAGAGAAACGAAACGAATTTTGCTGATGAAAGAAATAGTGAGTATATGGAGCAAAAGAAGAGGGGATTTTGCCTGGTGCCTGTGGCAGTGATCATGAACCATCTTCGCTGAACAACCCCGAAAAAATTACTGATCATGGTAAGTATATAATTTTACCGTTGGAAATCCATTGTTATCTAAGAATAGTCTGTTGTTTGTGTGAACAAACCTATGTACTCCCCGAATCATATTTTTGTATATACTCACTCATACCAAGGAAGAATTTACTGCAAATTATGAATTAATTACACGTTTTATTACTTTGGTGAAAATTAATTCAACCAATACTTACCATGATCAGTAATTTGAACAAGCGTAGGTTCTTTTTTAAAGAAATGTCATGTTAAGGTTTCCAAAGAAAAAGAATTCAACAAGTAAATAATTATTTCTTGTTTTTGATAACGTAAACTTAAGATAAGGTCATTAGGTTTGACTTGGTCGGAAAATGTTATATTGTTAGTTCATTGGTGCATCCATATAATCCTAGCCAACAAAATTCGTTGTCACTACGTGAATTCGTGGTCCAATGGAAGTCATTTAATTTCGTCGTGACTATGAATTTACTTTATAAAAGAATAAGATTAAGAAAAAGATAAGAGATTTTCTATACTTCTTGTTTGGCAATGTGTCAAGTATCAAGAAATGAAATTATTGCATTTTAACATATTTTTTTAGATACGAAAGATACGTACTGGGAATGTATTACATACATATTGTTCACTGAATCAATTGACAAAAAGTCAATAGTTGGAATTCTTCAAATACTCTCATTGAGGTATCACCGATGGATTTTCAGAGTTTGGATGGGCACTCCTCATTAAAAAAAGTAATTCAAAGCTACTAACATAATTAGTTGATAAAAACAACTTCTTTTATAAATGATAAATTAATTCCATCAAACAAAGTCAATGGTACGTATAAGCAACTGAAAATTAAGTGTTTATGAGAAAAAAAAAATTAAATTCATCAAATTTTATAAATATTTACACTATAACTATCTCTCAATTGATAAATAAAAGTGTTTGATCAAACAGAAATCTAGCATCTACCATAATGTTTATTTCGTCGAACTTGTCATAATTCGATGAATTACAGCTCAAAATAAACATAAACAGACAAAAGTTGATAATCATTCCGGTCCTAGGAGGTGGCGACCATTCTCATGAACCAAAAAGAAGAAGCCCTATGAGTTACTGAAACGACAGCACGAAGGCCCCTTACGGTGTGGGTTTCTTAGAGGTTAGACTAGGTGATTATCTGTCTTCAGTGGAGACGGGCGGCATTGAGACATATTTCAGTGAAGATNTCATTCCGGTCCTAGGAGGTGGCGACCATTCTCATGAACCAAAAAGAAGAAGCCCTATGAGTTACTGAAACGACAGCACGAAGGCCCCTTACGGTGTGGGTTTCTTAGAGGTTAGACTAGGTGATTATCTGTCTTCAGTGGAGACGGGCGGCATTGAGACATATTTCAGTGAAGATTCCCCCGATTTTGGTTCAGAAAAGGGATAATTCGAAGCAATCTCTAGAATTTTCCCTAACCTGAACGGGTCTTGCGCACCTATCTCAGGCGGGGCCGATACGGCTGCTGGATGCTTCTGATCAATAGAACAAGAAGAGGAGTCAGCCAAAAAGAAAGATCACCAAAAGTAACGACCACCAAGATATGCGATTATTTATGCAACTCATTTCTTCAACATAGCTTAAATCGATTCTATTAAATTATGTAGAAATACTAAACCAATCCTTAATCTCGAAGAAATTGATTGATTGGTTGATATGAACATTAGTTTAATTATATACCTTATCTTATCCAGACTGAGCAAACATTAACATCAACTTTTTTTATAATTTCTTTTATTTTTTTCTTAAATATTGGTTAACATTATTGATATGAAATGTCACAATTGGATAATTAGATTAGACCTCCGAAATTAACAAATACATTTCGGATGGAATAGTTAACAAAAAACTTTATTTATTAATTAAGTAACACAATTGGATAATTAGATTAGACCTCCGAAATTAACAAATACATTTCGGATGGAATAGTTAACAAAAAACTTGATTTATTAATTAAGTAACGTGAATCAATCACTTTATCTTTGATTATAAAACAAGATTAGTTCATCAATCAAATAATTAATGATCTTTCTTGCTTTATTCTTGATGGTAGATAACATGTCTCATTCAACACTAAGCCAAAAGGTCTTTCCAAGTAAACTAGCAACAAATTAAGTGCATTCTCTTGCAATTTGATCTTCCAATATTCTACACCAAATTGTTTGGTTAAAACTTATGTAGATTCTATTTGGTAGATAGAAAAATCAAATTCAATTATTTTTTCGAACCAAAAGATTAATTTATTACGGGCCTGTTTGAACCGAATTAAAATATGATTTTAATCTAAGTCTAAGTCAAAGTCAAACAATCAATATCAACCACATTTTTCATGAATCCCACATCTTTTCAATCAAATTTCAAAAACTTCTATCACAATCCACGAAAAATTTGATTTTAATCCACACCAAACACTCTCTATGAGGAGTAACTATATTTTTATAAACTCAACAACATCTCTATATATATCTAGTAGATGTGAGACTTTATATATATCAAGCGTGAATGTTTTGTTCCCAAGTAATTCGGACATAAACGCCCATAATATTTTTTACTTAGCTCTGAATTAAGATTGGTAATTTATGTGGGATTCCTAATTCAACAACCTTTCAATGGTATAGTAGAAAGCTTTGCATCAAACTCGGACTCCTTTTTCGAAATACACCGCTCGTTGGTCCTTTTTTCCACTTCAACTTGGGCTTTTACGCCAAAATAACTCGTTTCTTCTTGTTTTCCTTTACTTTTCTTAATTGAAGAACACAAATAATTCATCAAACAATCAAAATGAAAAAATAGTTTAAAAGTTTTTTAAGTGATTGGCCAATTCCATTTTTTGATCTTGAAAGTGTCTCCTCCACTTATGTGAGCTTGTCGCGATTTTGTGTAAATTGAAAAAAAATAAATAAATAAAAGAGTGAAAGAGAATTATTCAAAAAAGCAAAAAACAAAATTAGGATGTACACATTTAACGTGTTATCTCCAATTACCCAGAACCGATTAATGAAAAATAATATTAAAAATCAAAACCAAATGGTTTTCTACTTCTAATTCTAGAACCGAACCAGAACCAAAACTAAATGGTCCTTGATTCAAAGAACCAAAACCATTAATTTTTTTTGTGAATTGAACCGAGGCGCTTGATTTGATTCCGTCCTAGTTTGATTTGGACATTTTGTGCACCCTAGTGAAAATCTATTGACTAATCATGTCTCACATGTAGGTCTTGTTAGAGCCTATTGTGTTTCGTCCAAGGCCCACGTGGCCCTGTCACTTTAGCAAAATACAACGATGTTTTTAACCCTCATTAAAGGATTGGCACGTGGATGTGAGACGGCATTTGCTCTATTTTCATATTAATCCGTGTAATAGAAAAAACTATAAATGTTGAAAAGAAAAAAAATATTTATTTATTAATATTAATACGTTTTAACATAATTATTTCTTCATGGAATTAGGACCAATTTGAGGGTTATTATCTATCTAAATGAAAAGCCGCTCGCGATTAATTAATTATATACATTCCATTCACTGTATTCAGCGGTGTTGACTTGATATAGGCAATCTGCGCCCGTGATGAAAAATAAATATATCCGAACCAAATCATGCATTAAATTAAATCTGTGACCAAATCTTGTGTCTTTGATTTTGTATTTTATAAAGAATATTGAAGAATCAAAGGTACAAGAAATCAATCATACGCCGGCTCAAATTATTGGCAAAAACATACTTATTCTAGCCTAAGAACAATTAATTGTCGGTCCACGAACTAAACACATTTAAAAAAAAAAAAATTATTCTTACCTCCTTAGTGGCTTAATCAATAACTTTAATCGTAAATTGTGTCGGATAACACTAGAAAGAATTAAAGAAAATAATGTTTACCGTTCGACACAAGTTATCTAATATTGTATATCAAAGTTATTCAACGTATTAATATATGAATTAATGTGGAATTACTATGGAAAAGAAACTAAGTTTGGGAATTATAATTAAGTTTGTTCCTACTAAAGATAGATTGACTATTTTTCAGATCATTCAAATAAATTATTAAAATATCTTGATACATGATGGCTCATTCTCGTCATTGATTGCCTTCAATGACGAGATTGATCATTACACAAGTGTGAATATTAGATTTTTAGTAGATAGAGACAATAATGACTTCAACCAAATAAGCCAAGAGTTGCCACCTAGAATTATGTGATTGGAGCTTGAATTGCTAGATTATACTTCATATTAGTTATTTACTTGATGTGTGTGTGAGAGAGAGAGAGAG
>CAIGRO010221088.1:0-10779 GCA_903798355.1 Fraxinus baroniana | reverse complement strand
GAATCATGAACTTGATAATTTCTAAATTTCAATTCAAAATAGAGATATTGGAATTAATATTTAGAATTAATTTTTATCTGGCACTCGAGAGCGGGGGTAGAATTACATTAGCGTTCTTGCTTATAAACATGAAAAATTGATTAGAGATAACTAAGTTTTTGAGAATCATATTTGATAGTTAGGTGAAATCATAACCCTAGGCTTCCTTACTTGATTATTTTTCAACTTGCATTTATTTGTTGAACTCATCACCATCTTAGTTTAAAAAACACTGATTATAAAATTCATTCATCTAGATAAAATAGAGGTTACATGATTATAATACTTAGTATAAAATCAAATATCAATCCCTGCGGGTTCGACACTCTTACTTCAATACTATATTATAAAACTTGACATCGTACACTTGTGATATAATTCACGTTATAGAAAACACGTGACAATGGGCACATTACAAATTGAGGTTCACCAGTAGCGCATGTTCCATAGGTCTTTTGCTGAGGATCTGGTTGGTATAGTTAGAAGAATAGAGGATGATTGTTTCATCCTTGTTATATAGAAGAAATACTGTGGGGCTATTGATACTTCACATCTGAGTAGGAAGATCATCAAAAGTCAGTCACATGAAACCTCATCACATTCCCTATCTCTATGAGTACCATCATATAGAATGTTAGAGGTATAGCTAGTGTAGCTACTCATCGGTACCTGAAGAGACTCATACAACTTCATCAGGTTTATATTTTAGTTATACTAAAGCCTTTTGTTCTTCAGCATATATTTGCTTATATTTGACGACATTTGCACTTTGGTATGGGAGTTCAGAATGAGTCGAACAAGATCTTTTTTTTTTGGAATGGGGCATCAATGTTACTGTTATTAATGATCATTCCCAGTTCCTTCACGTTAGAGTTGAGGCTTCGAGACTAGCGCATCCTATCTATCTGACTCCAGTTTATGCTTCATGTGATGATGCAATCATGAAGGATTTGTGGGTGGATCTTCACCATATTTCCTTGATATGGATGACCCTCGGCTAGTTGGGGGAGACTTTAACATCATTACACATGATGGTGAGCGTACTAGTCATAATACTCATGATCAAAGCACTACTACTTTCTCTAATATGATGTTAAACTATGGTTTGGAGGACGCCGATTTCCTTGGGAATTGATATACTAGGACCAATGGTCGGGTCAGGAAGAGACTAGATAGGATACTCTTTAATTCTACAAATGCAGCGTTTTGTCGACAACTTACAGTGAGGCACTTTAATCGGACTTCATCTAATCATTCGTCTTTACTACTTCAATGGTTTTTTTATGATGATTTGGGGCCTAGAACTCTCATATTCCTCAACATGTGGACCAAGCATATGACTTTTCAGCCTTTGTTTTTTAGAAATGGTCACTTCCTAATTAGTTTATAGGGATCCTACTTTTTGGGAGAAGTCTACAGGCTGAAATAAGGATTATGTTAGTGGAATCGACATGTGTTCGGTGATGTTTTCTAGCAGGTGAGGGATGATGATGATAGAGTTGATGAGGCAGAGACAGTATATGATAGAGACCCTATACTAGAGGATTGCGACATACTACATCATGCTCAGGCAGTTTTGAACCGGACTTTATCTATTGAGGAGGGTTTTTCGAAACAAAAGGCAGATTCACATTGGGTATGCAAGGAAGATCGCATTATTTAATATTTTCATGCGATAGTTTAGGAATGCCATAACAGGTCACGTAATAGGTCTATCAGGACATAGACAGGTCGCGTATTAAGTCCATTTGTTCTGATATCATCCTTGGGCTTTTGACGAAGGATGATAATTTGGCACTAAACCATCCCCCTTTGATTCATGAGGTACGAAAGGTGATTTTTAGTATAGATGCTGATAGTATTGTCGGCCCGAATGGTTTCTCATCCCTATTTTTCTAGCATTGCTGAGATACTATTCAAGATGACGCATACAAAGTAGTCTTGGTCTTCTTTGATGGCCGCCATCTTTCACGGGGTATTGTGTTCTATAAGCTTATTACTATGCTTTTGAACACTCGGTTGAGCAAACTGTTACCATGCATTATCTTTTCTCCCCAAAGTGGTTTCATCCTTGACTGTCTGATTAGGGGACAATGTATTATTAGCTCAGGAGCTTCTCTAAACTTTGAATGCTAGAGATCGAGGGGATAACACTCTGCTGTAGCTAGACATGGCTAAAGCATATGATCAAATGGACTGGGGCTTCATTTATTCTGTATTGGAGGCATTTGGATTTGACCAGATCTGGATCAACATGATCGGAAGATACATCTCTGAGTGTCATTTTTTTGTACTCTTAAATGGTCGCCCATATCGTTTTTTCCCTCATCATGAGGGCTAAGACAGGGAGTTCCCATTTTACCATCATTGTTCATCATAGCCGTAGATTACTTTTTATGTCTGCTCACTCAAAGGTTTCAGAAATATCCTAGTATATGCTATCGGCATGGAGGTAGTACTATTATCTTACCCCTTTCATTTTCTAATGATATGATCATATTCACCAACAGTCGAAACAATCTATCAGAAGGATTCTTCATTGTTTGGAACATTACAAAGGGGTTTCTAGTCAATTGGTAAATAGGGACAATAGCTAACTTATTCTACCCAGACGAACATCTATTAGTCGGATCAGACGACTGGAGATTTTGACTGGGTTTCGACACCATGGCAGCCTTTCATTTATCTAGGGGCCTCTTATTTAAGAAGAATAAGAGGAGCTTCATTTATGATGGCCTTATCTAGAAGGTTAGGGACATGATCTTAGGTTGGGCTTCCAGAATATTATCACCTGGGGGTCGTTTTACTTTACTGAGGTCAGTGCTTTCTTCCCTATCGTTACACCATCTTCAAATTACGCAACCTCCCAAGGCTATCTTGAGAAAACTTGAGAGTATCTCTGCGTGATTCCTATGTGACTCCACTGAACAGTCTTGATGGTTACATTGGTGGAGTTGGAAGGAGATTTGACTTCTTATTGATGAGGATGGTCTAGGCTTCATAAGATTATAGGATGTGGTAGACACCATTACCATTAAGCTCTGGTGGTTGTTCCGTTAACATAGCTCACTTTAGGCCCAATTTTTAGTGGGCAAGTATTGTATATGGACACATCCTTTACTTGCAGCAATTCCCTACTTATCTTCTCCTACCTGGAAGAGATTGAAATTAGTTGGGCCCCAGACAGAGCCACACATTTCATGTTACCTTGGAATAGATATTCTTTTGGCATGATTATTGGATGGGCGACACTATGTTGGCCTTCTATTCCCACACCGATAGAACACATATGTGAGGGTGAAGGATTTTTTGATGATATTAGGTGCGATCAGTGTTCTAAAATGCGTTATTATGCGCCGCCTAAGTGCGCGTATGCACGAGGCATTTCAAGAACGCCTCTTATATCCCCATATGCGTGAAAAAAAGTGATCAACGCTTGCATTGACCACTAAATTGCACGCAAAAGTGCAATAATGAGCGCAAAGGCGCGCTTTTTTAAAATTTATTTTTTAAACAAATCTTTGATTTTATTATTAACTTTCCAACTTCAACCCAATAGACAGGCCCAGAAAGCATATGAATCTTAGGTTGGCCGGCCCATTTATTTATAGGAAAAATTTCTTGTGCTTCATCTGTAGGATTCCGATGTGGGATTAACATTGACTGTGTTATTGTGCAAGCAAGCTGCAAGCTCCAAGCATTGCACATTTATACTAGGATAATCATCTATCCTCTCTAAGCCAGAAGAATGGAGAACCTTCTCGCTTCCCTCTCTCCTCTCAAGCGCTCTTGGACCCTTAGTAAGGTTTTATTGAAAAACTAAAATGATAAAAGTTGAAATTAAAGGATAGAACCTGCTGTAAATGCAGGAAAAGAAGAAACTTCCACTCTTGTTCGATTAGCTCAAACCCATTTTCGGGGAAACCTAGCTCAGTCCATTTCCAATTTACCGGCACTTCAATTTACGTCCTGAAATTTCATTTGGATCTGGATGGAATATTCTACGTCGGCTACTGCGTTAATTGTCCTATCTTTACAATCAATTTCATAGGTTAAACTTTGCATAGCCTGGGTAATTATTTGGGAATTTTGTGCTGATGAAGAATGAAATGATAGAGTGCAGTGTATGGATCTAGATGTAGCTGTCTAGTTGTTGCAAGAGACTTTAATTTGTTAAACAAAACTGGATAATAACTTGGCTCACTAGATGCTCGACGAAATGTCAGAATGGATTTCTTCTTATTTTGAGGATTGAGGTTAGCCGAAAGCACTACCAGCAAACTTTCAAATTTGTGAAAATGGGGGAGAAAGAGAAGTCATGAAAATGGTTAATCGTTTTTCTATATTTCCTTAATTTTAAAAAATTAAAACTCTTAATATTAATTAGAAATGTTATAATATTATAATTAAATTTAAAATTTATCATTTTTTACTTATTTTTTTAAGGTAAAAAATCTATTTTTTTATGATATAGTAAAAAAATTTATATAAAAATATATTTAATGTCTTAAAACTAATTAAAACAATATTAAAAACACGAAATGCATTATGGCGCTTATTCTTCGCACTAACACGCTTAAACTTGCGATTCTTTATTCTCGACCTCGACGCTTCGCAATGCATTACGCTTTTTAGAACATTGGGTGCGATATTTGACATTTATTACAGGTTCTCCCTCATTTTATGGTAGAGCAAATAGGGGCTATACCTTTAAGGGCGATGCCCCAGATTGCATTGTCTGGAGGGATACATTGAATGGTAGCGTCGCTAACAAGTCTACATGGTAACTGGTACATTCGGGATGCCAGTATCAAGATTCATATCGATTACCGTAGAGCTCCATTTTGCCCATAATTGTCTCATTTTTTTCTCCTAGAGACTATAGTTGGATCTCATTCCAGTAGATATGGTTATTCATAGGAAGATTGGATATCATTTGGCTTCCCGCTACTAGTGTTGTTTCAAGATCGAGACTATTAGTCAAATTTTCACGGACAATAATATCTCTGATCAAGTATAGCAACATTTTAGGAACTTTGCAATTGTTTTTAATATAATTTTCTTATTTATTAAATTATCTTGAAATTTTGAAATACATAAAAAAAAATTGATAACTTTTTTATATAGGTGAATAGTTCTTTTGGGGGCCAGTCCAAACACCATAATGAAATCAAACTAACTGTTCTTAACTAGACTTTTTTGGAATCTGTTTGAGGACTCCACCAATACCAATGTCTGACAAATCAATTTCAACAATAATTGATGCAGTCGGGTCTAAAATTGATAAACATGGAATACTTTTGATAGCCCTTTTGACATTTTGAATGGCCATAGTATGCTCGTGACTCGATGTGATAGGATTCTTTTGTAATCTTTTGAAAAGAGGTGCACATAGAATCCTTATCTCTTTGATAAAGTCGCCTACATAATTGACACATCCTAAAAATCTTCGAAGACTATTTTTGTCTAAAATTTCATCAGGAGATTTATCTGTGAAATATAAACTTCTTTAAATTAGTGTAATGTTTTTAGATGAATGTTATATCCTAAGAACCTAATACTTGTTTGACATAAAACAACTTTTTTAGCATAAACTGCCAAACCATTATTTTTTAACAACATGAATGAATATGTTTAAATGTTTGAAATATTGTTCTAAACTTTCAGAAAAGATTAAAACATCATCAATATAAACTATTATAAAATTTGAATAGGGATTGAAAATATCATGATTTTTTAAAATTTAGAAAGAGCATTTTTGAGACCGAATGCATAACATTTCATTCGTATTGTCCAAAAGAAACATTGAATGTATTCTTATAACAATCTTCTTCTTTAATTTGCATCTGTTAGAAACCGGACTTCGTATCAAATTTAGAAAAAAATCTAGGCTTTGAATAACCTATTTAGTAGGTCTTTCTTTTGAGGTAATGGATACCTAATCCATTATAGAGCTTTGTTGAGAGGTTTAGAATTGATAACTAAACAAGGGAATCCTCGTTCAATTTCAGTTGAATTATTGATATAGAACGTAGAACAACTCCATGGTGATTTAGTTGGATGGATAAGTTTCTTATCCTTGATTTCCTTGACACAATGATCAAGTAATTCTTCATTCATTTGAGTAGGTCGAGATTTTATCGGGATATTAGATTCAAGAAAATCTGGAGTAATTAGTAGGGACACCATATGTTTTTTCCTATCCCAAAAAATATTTGGAATAGTAGAGCACATTTCGTCCTCAATACGGTTTTGAAAAAGAGAGACTGGCTTTTGAAAAGAGATATCTTTCAACCATTCCTCGATTCATTGCAATCTTATCTCTTCCTTTAAAAATTGAATATGCATTTCTTAAAGTTAATATTATTAATAATTTATGAAATAAATGCTTCTTTCAAAGTATTTACATCTTTGTAAGGATGAGGATTTGTAAATTTAAAAACAATTTTGTTGACCAAAAATACTTGCAGTCAATCCTTTTGAATCAGCTTGAAAATGATAAATTTGAACAATACAAGGAGTTCTAAGAATAATTTCTTGGTCTAAATCTTTAACAAGGTAAAATATATTTTTGAAGCAAATATTTGAATTAGAAACATAACCTTTTCAAAGTGAATTTGTCAAAGAAATCAGATTATGAACAAAGAAATGAAGACATATGATTTGGTTCAGAAAATATTGATGAATTAATCGAATAAGAAACTCAAAAGAACACTCCTTCAAAATGACTATATGGACTCAATTATCTTGATGAATTAAGAGAATATAGGGTTCAAAAATCAAAAGATACTCTTTTCAAAATGTGCATGCCACCGAATCGTTTACTTTTACTCTTTTGCCAATTATAAAAAATGAACTAAGAACTTTAGTAACTTTACTAAAGTGAAATTCAAAAAGTCAGGAAAAATGGTAAATGGTGGTTCAATTGTCAAAAGTTGCTGCAAAAAGTTGGTTTAATCATCAAAAGAAGCCAAAAGATGCTCAATTACTATCAAAAAGTAGATGCACAAATGTTAAAAGTGGTTGTCATCTCAAATCAAAGTGGTTGCTTTTTAAGATTCTTTAACCAAAATTAATTTGGTTTCAAGTCCTTGCTCAAGATTTCAAGCATAAAAAAAGACTCAAGATGGAAGCTCTCCTCAAGTGTAATAGAGCGGGAGATACTATACTTCAAGAAAGTTTTTAAAATTATCCTTGTAATTTTTAAAGTTTTCTTTCTTTAAGAATTTTACAATTTTCATTTTCAATTTTTAGTTTCAATTTTGTAATTTCAAAATTTTATATCAATAAATTCATTGTTTCCATCAACCTATACTTATCTTGTCCCTCTCTCGTGACCTGGGCCACGTTTGGATGTAACTGAAGGAATTAAACCTATTAAACGCATTAGCTTATAATAAATAAATTAAATAACCTCATGATTTCATATATATATATATATATATATATATATATATATAAGTGTGTGTGTGTTTATTTTAAAATATTCTACAAATTCATTCATTTACAATTTATACACCCACTATGTTCATTCTCATATTATCATCAAATCACATTTTCAGAATTTTGATGTCAATTGGGGTAAGAATATATAGTGCAAAGTGGTAAATTTTTATTTTTTTAGATGTTTATATAATTTTGCCATGAAATACTCTTAAGGCATTTGGTCATTTTTATGTAAATCCTTCAGGATAGACCGTTACGTCAAATATATAAATCTTACGGGATATGAGATTTCTAAAGAAATGTCTTGATCTATCTGATATCGCAACCAATTTTTGTATTTCGTGCCAAAATTTGCTTTAAATTAAAAGTGTTACCAAAATCTTTCTTATCTAATTTGTGCTGAACTCACTACTATTGTACAAATCTTGGGGATTTGATCAACAAAAGTTAAATTTTCATATATATTTAAATCTTAAAATATTGAAATTTCAATTGTTGTTTAGTAACATGTCGAAAAGGCTCAAATGTCAAAACTACTAAAATGACATACACTTAATTAAACATAAAAAACATTTTAAGAATAAAATTCTCCTTAAATCCTTATCAAAGTTTTACTTGGCAACCATAAGCATCTACCCATTCAGTCTTTCACGCATCCAGCACAACCCACTCTAATCTGAAATTGTTGTGAGAGTGAGTATTTTGAAAATACCCAGTAAAAATTCGAGCAAATCCTTATTTAACATGATATAAATATAACATAACATATCGGCATTCTTAAATTTAGAGCAAACTTGTCGCGATATCAGATAGTTCAACCAATTTCTTTAGAATTCATATATCCCGTAAGATTTACATATTTGACCTAATAGTTCATCCTGAAGGATTTATATAAAAATTGACCCCACAAAAGCCTTAAAGTACTTCTTGTAAAAAATTTATAAACGTCTAGAAAATAAGAATTTACTACTTTATACTATGTATTCTTACCCCAATTGATACCAAAATTCTGGAAATGTGGTTTGAAATGATAATATGGTAATGAGCATTGTGCTTGTACTAAAATAAAACACTCTCACCTCACAATTATATATATGTGTGTGTGTCCGATTTCATTCTGGTGTTTGGACTGGCCTCAAAAGAATTATTCTACCATCAAAAAAGAAATTTTANTGTATTTCAAAATTTCAAGATGATTTAATAAACAAAAAATTCATTTTGAAAATAGATTGTAAAGCATCCAAATATCTTTTACAAGAAGATGTAAAAATCTTATTTCGAAACAAATCTTTGCTAGATGGCAAGCTATTTTGTCATGTTTTAATTTGGAAATCCTATATATACAAGGATCTTTAAACTTTCTTACAGACTTCGTCACAAGAGAGTTCTTACAAAAAGAGAGGAAATTGTGAGAAAAATTTGAGAGATATTCAAATTGAGTGAGACATTCAAAGAAGAAAATATGGAATCATTTTCTTCAAAGAAGGATACGAAAATGATTCAAAATCCAATGTATTCAATTGATGATTACATTCAAAATTCATTCAAAGGTTCCAAATTTGCAAAATATAGCTCTTCTACCTCTCAAAAAACTATTTTAGCTTCAAAAAAACCCATCCTCCCCAATTCAGAAAATTCTCAACATCTTTCAAATTTCAAAAAAGCCCTCCAAATAGGATCTGGAAAATTACCAGATATCAATCCACCTTCATCTTTTCAATATTTTACAAAACATGTCCATATTCATGTTTTCGAGATGGAAATATTTTGGATTCATAGGTATTCATCACTAGATGAATGCTTGCAAAATATTTTCCCTCCAAATTTCTAATATTTTCCAAAAAAAAATATTAAAAACCCAGAGCCTATTATGAAATTATCCTTGTCAAATCTGGATCAGCTATAATGACTCATACTCCAAATCAACAAAAGAAAAATTATATTGACTTTTCTAATATTTCAATTCAAAGGATACTGTCATTTGAAGATTGGGGACATGACCCATGGAAAGAGAAGAGAATACGTCTCTCAAAAGACGATTCATTCGAATCTCTTTTCAATTATTTTGATTACCAAGAAGCCTAGTTTAATGTGTTTTATTTTAGACCAATTACCCAATCTTAGTTTATACTTTTTCATCAAAATTGTTAAACACATTTCCAAAATAGTTTCAAAAATGGTTCGAATATTTTGAACTTGAAGAAAATATTTTACCCAATCTTACTCTTCAAGGATTCGAACACTTCAAAAAGGAGGCAAAAACCTCATTAAAGCATCAAGAAAATCTTCTATTCCAATTTGCTCATAATTTAAAAGTCTCATGGATATTCTATTGGGGACTATCAAATTGTTCAAAAACCAGGATCTGAATATCATGTTAACAAAATTATTGGGAGACTCAAAATCAAATGGTGATCAAGATTTCATGAGACAAATTGTTGCCCAAAAGCAGTAAATTCGTGAATTCAAGAACAGGGGAATGTATGCATTCCAAAATTATCGAAAAAGGAACTTGACAAAAGTGTCGATTTTCTCATAGAGAAATCAAGATTATTGGCTATGTTAAGCTAGTGCAAAACTCCTGAAGAACTGCAAGCTATTTTAGGAAGAATTGTTGCTCTTGCAGAATATTCATCAAAGAAATCAGATTCAAAAGAAAATTCTTCTCAAGCATATTCACCGGATTATGAACAAACCAACGAAAATATGTGCTTTGGTTTAGAAAATATTGATGATTTAACTGAAGAAGAAACTCAAAAGAACACTCCTATAAAATGAATATATGGGCCCAATTATCTTGATGAATTAAGAGAATATAGGGTTCAAGAATCAAAGGATTCATTATTCAAAATATGTATGCCACCAAAAAGTTATTTTTGCTCCCCTTGCTGATGATCAGAAATGGACAAAAAACTTTTGTATCTTTACTAAAGTAAAATTTAAAAAGTCGGGAGAACTAGAAAAGATGGTGGATAATTGTCAAAAGTTGGTATGCCATTTATCAAAAGGTGTGATACAAATGTCAAAACATGGTATGTCATTGTCAAAAGGAGAGGTGCAAATATCAAGAGGGGTTAGAAAACAAAAATAAGTGGTTGTCTTTTCATATTAAAATAGTTGATTGCTTTTCAAGATTCATTCATCAAAATTAAATAGGTTTCAAGTCCGTGCGTAAGATTTCAAGTATAAAAGAATATTAGAGCGCTAGATACTACACTTCAAGAAAGTTTTAAAATGTTTCGAGTAATCAACGGGTCAGATCTCTAACACATGATCTTGGTTCTTGGTACGGGT
>CAIGRO010221082.1:0-10882 GCA_903798355.1 Fraxinus baroniana | reverse complement strand
TTTTTTTTATCATATATTAAATTTTTTTTTATATAAAAATATATTTAATACCTTAAAAATAATTAAAATAATATTAAATATACGAAACGCATTATGACGCCTATTCTCCGCATTGACACGCTTAAGCTCGTGATTCTTGATTCTCGACCTCGACGCATCGCAACGCATTACGCATTTTAGAACACTGCTCATAGCCGATTGAAAACAAGCCTCACATGTTGCACATGTTCTTCTAATATCTCGCTATAGATTACTATGTCATCCAGGTACACCACCATAAAACCGTCCAAGAACTCGTAAAGTACCTGATTCATTATCATACAAAATGTTGTTGAAGCATTTGTTAAGATAAAAGGCATCACCTTAAATTCAAAGGCTCCATATCTTGTTACCATAGTAGTTTTTGCTCCATCTCCTTCTTTGATCTGAACTTGCCAATATCTGGACCTAAGATCAATCTTTGTATAATATCTCACCCGACTTAGTCGATTGAAGCAATCTGCAACCAGCGGAATAGGATAACTATTCTTCACAGTGATCTTGCTCAAAGCTCGATAGTTGCATCACATTCAAAGAGAACCATCGATCTTTTTCTAAAACAACATGGGAGCTCCATATGGTGATTTCGCAAGCACAATAATCCTACTTTTCAACATTTCTCCCAATTGTGATCGAAGCGCTTTAAGCTTTGGCTGAGACATATGGTAGGATGCCCTGGCGGGAGGTTGGTAGCCGGAATAAGTTCAATCTCATGATCAATCCCTTCCTTGGTGGAAATTTCTTTGGTAACTCATCCGGCATGATGTTCTCAAATTCCTTAATAAGCCTCCTGACAGGTTTTGGAATAGGATCAGTTGCCTCTTTAATCTCCCCTAATCGAAGAATGTATAAAAATAATGGTTCATTCCTTTTGAAGCCCTTACCAAATTGCATGGTCGAGATACTCTTCTCGTCCATTTTCCCAATTATTGTAGTAATGATGCACGGTTTACTACCCTCATCATTAATGAATCAGAATATGGCAACACTATTATCTTAGTGTACCGAAGAAATTCCAATCCCAAAATAAGCTCGAAGTCATACGTCTGAACTGCAGACAAGTTTGTCCTTCCCTCGAAAGGACCTACTTTGAGCAACATAGATTTCATTACTCCAGCTATTGGTTGAGCAGCGGAGTTGATTGCTTTGACCTTTCCATTATCTTTCTCTAGAACAAGTCCGAGTCGCTCCACTTCAATACTTGTGAGGTAGTTGTGGGTAGCACCAGTATCTACTATAGCCCTGATTGGCTTTCCATTGATCTTCACATCAATGTACATTAGGCATTTGTCCCTACAAATTTGAGCATTCGATTCTTCAATCTTTATATCTTCCAAAGGAAAATCACCATTTTCTAATAGCTCAGTGCGATTTTGTATTGTATTGATGTGAAAATGCGCCAACTACATCATCATCCTCTTCCGAGTCGGTCTCAGCATGACAGCTAGCTTGTGGGATATTTTTCTTTGAACTCATTCCACTACTCGCTAGTTGACAATATGCATTTACCATCCATTTCTGAGGACACTTTGCCACCCGAAGGGTCCTTCACATAAAAGCACATCAATTTAGGAGTGGCATCATATCTGCCCTCCGTTGCTTTTTCTTTATTCCAATTGTTACTACTGCTACCGTTATAGTTTCCCTGACGATTGTTTTGATAGTTTCCCTGCAAGTTACTCTGACAGGTGCCTTGATAGGCTCCTCCCTTATTATGAAAGTAACACTCTCTCCCATTTCAGTTCGAGTTGGGTTTGTAAGGTCTTCTTCCATCTCCAATAGCTGGACTATTCACTGAAGGTCGATCTTTTCTCGATTCTAGTTGATAGTCAATTAGACATTCAGCAGCTTCCATGGCTACGCTCAAATCAGTACCTTCTGTCTCTGAAGTTTGGTGAGTATCAACGGTTTCAACCCTTCCATGAAGGTAAATAACTTATCATTTTCTGACATATCTCGAATATTCAGCATGTGTCCTGAAAGGTTTTTCACGTACTCCTTAATGGAACTTGTATGTTTCAATTCTCATAGTGCCCGTCGTGCCTGATATACCATAATTTTTGAGAAAAACTGAGATCTAATTACTTTCTTAAGGAGATCCAAGAATCTATTCGGACCTTGTGTCCTAAATATCAGCATACTTTGTCCGCTACCATAGTTTTGCATCTCCACCATGATACATGGTAGCTGTTGTAACCTTTCTTGCTTCGTCTTTGATTGAAGCTGCAAGAAAGTATTGTTCCATTTCAAACAAAAAGTTCTCAACTTCTTTTGCATCGCGTGCCCCTTCGTAGGTACACGGTTCTGAAATTCTGAGCCTGTGAACGTGCTTTTGTGTATGGGGCTTGTCCATTGCCAACCGCACGTTGAAGTACTAGTAATTGAGCTTTCAACGCTTCCATTTCATCCAACAGATTTCGTATGATAGCAACAACTTCAGTCATTGCTGCGCAAGCTCTTCGACTTTCATCCAGTTGGATGTGTAATTCACTGATTTTCGTCTCTGCCACCTTAACTTATTTTCTCAAGGACCTCCACGGCATAGCACAACCTAGTAGCTGTCCGATCAAGCACATCCACGCGTTGCTTCGTATTCGTCTTTTGAGGATCAATTTATGTAATTGGATCCATAGCTTTCTTATCGAACATTGTGAGCCGCAGCTCTGATACCAACTCTCACGGGGTACCTTTGTTCTAATACAGAAAGGGACACCGTGTAGCAGTAGTCTGCTCCGCTAGACTACCTTCTATTTTCTCTCACTTGTTTTAGGACAAAATAAAATTTGATTACAATTTTTTGAAAGCTTGCATTAATGTAAATTGGTCATTGATTGATGAAAGAGAAAATTACAATTGATGAAAGCAGAAAAGTACAATGGCTGGTGCAAGAGGCGAACACTAATATGCTTGAAAGATTTTTGAATGACTAATACCCCCTATAATAGCTTGCGGAACAAAAACCTAAGTGATAGGAGTAGACGTACGAGGAATCATATTAAACGTTTACCGATATCAGTGCTATTTTACTGTTGAAATAAACTATCACAGTAGAAATGAAATTAGAACTCAAATTGAACTAATATTTACAATGTGTAGTTGAAGTTGGGCAAATTATGATTGCAAGTATGTCAATGAGCTAAGTAAAGTTGCGGTCCTTCACACCAAGTTACGGACATCAGGGATTTGTTGAGAGTTATACAAGATCTGGGTAGACAACAAGCATATGATGGTCCCCAGAATGCAAACTCTAACAACACCAGCGCAATTGTTGAACAATTTCATCGCTATAAACCCCCAACATTCGATGGCAATGTAGACCCACTTGCAGTTGAAGAATGGATGTGAGGAATGGAGTGAATCTTCAAACATCATTTATGCACATTGATGCTAAAAAGTATTATGTGCAGAATTCATGTTGGTTGATGTCGTAGGCCACTTGTAGGAGTCAGCATCGCGTACTAAAACAGAAGCACAACAACGTGCTCTGACTTGGACACAATTCAAAGATGAAGTGATGGGAGAATATTTTTCACAAGATCTAAGAGATCGAAAGGAGATAGATTTTCTTCAATTTAAACAAGGAAAGATGAAGCTTGAGGAATATGAAAAAAAAAATTAGAACAACTCTCTAGGTACGCACCACAACTAGTGGACATGGAGGTAAAGAAAGTAAGGAGGTTCAAACTGGGACTGCGTCTAGAGATTGGTGGAATAATGGCATCCTACCAATTCACTACTTATAATTGGGTCTTACAAACTGCCCAGACAGTTCCAAATAGGTTAGAGATTGACCAAACTTTTCATCAAGGTGTCGAGCCTTCAAGAAAACGAAAATGGTATGGGTCAAATGAAGAAAAAAGAGATGGATAGAACAAGAAAATTAACATTGAGACAAGATTTAGACAAGCCGTTTCGCCCTGTCCAAAGTGCAAAAAGACACATCGAGGTTAATGTTTATTTGGGAGTAATGTGTGCGATCGATGTTGTAAGACATGTCATACTGCTAAAAATTGCAAGGGAGCCCACTTGAATAAAGATAATGAGCAAGAAAGAAAGGGAAGACAATAGTTTTTGCTTTAACTTAAGATGAGACACTAGATGAACTGAATGCAGGTAATTTCGAGGACAAAATTTTTTAAGGAAGAGCGATTTTAGCTTCCCAAAAATTTTAGAATAAAATTTTATTTATTTTATATGCTATATTTTTAATATTTTGAAAAAAAAAAGTAATAAAATGAAGTAAGTTTTAAACTTAATTTTATTTTGATCAAATCATTAGATATTGACAGAACGAGATTTAGTATATCGATATTTGACTCCTTTTGTTGCTTGTAATTAATTAGAAGTTTTCGACTTAAGAAAACGTTGTTTTGGATAATAAGACATTAAGTTAAATCCAATTGAGAGAAAACAAGGATAAATNGAAGTTTTCGACTTAAGAAAACGTTGTTTTGGATAATAAGACATTAAGTTAAATCCAATTGAGAGAAAACAAGGATAAATAGAATTTTAAATAATTTATAACCCAATTCAATTTCTCCTTCAACGTGTGTGTGTATAGATGACATAAGTTGGAATCATTAGTTATTTTGATAAAGATAAATTCTAATTCTATTCTAATTAAAAGTTCTACTACTTTACTTCAATTCTAACAATGTATTTCAAGTCAAATGAAACTAGATTCCAAATTTTACAACGTGTTCTATTTCAAAAATCAAAAATCTAATTATACGATTGACAATTAATTAAACTTGTTTATGATTTGAATTTTTATTGTAGCCACATGTGTGAGATGATAAATGTTGATTTTGATAATGATAATATTTTGTGATTGGATAAAGTTTAGTAGTAATCATAATTCTATTATTTGAAATCAATTCTTATCCAAATTCCCAATTTCAACTATAAATACTGCAAGAATTCCCATTATTTCACCACAAAAAATAAAGAGAGTCATGGTAGAGAGAGAGAGAGAGGACAGGAAAAAGTATAGAAAATAATAGAAGAACTTTTATGTACAAGATTTTATTCTTTTCAACCTTTCAAAATAAGGGTAAGATACTTTTGTGCAAGTGGTTTGTTTATGTATACTTTTATATTTAGTCATTTATGCATGAATTGTTAGTGGATTTTCGGGTTCGACCGAGAATTCAAAATAATACTAATGGATGTGTCATTTGGTCATCGATAACTCCATAAGAAATGTGATATGAAGTGTCTATGGAAACGACTCTTACTCATACAATAACTTCACAGGTTAGTTCGAGTCGATTGGAACTGCGACTAGATGATAATGCTGATTGCCGGGGATAGAGGAAAAAATAAACATTAAGTTTCTATCTTCAATTTATTAATTAGTTTAATTCGGTCAAAGACATGTTATTTAATTAGTGATTATGTTATTTTCTTAAAGATACAATTTTCATGTTTAGTTTAAATTGATAGATATTCCAATTATTTTTTATTGAAAAATATTAATTTATCATTCCACTTTTTATACAAAGAAAAGTGAATTTTTGGTAACACTTCAAGGCTTACGAAAATTTGGTGTGTTACACATATGATGTTAAAGTCCATTAGAATATTTTAAGCTTCTAAGAGTGGGAATTAAATCTTAGATAGAAAAGTTTACAAGGTTTATAACTTTGCTTATTTAATGGTACACATTTTTTAGATTGTAGACACCTTAGTCTAGCTAAAGCTAGCCACCACTAGGTTTATGCGATCAACCTGCTACACGCTCATCGCAAAGGATGCATTGGATCCTTTAAAGACGTACTTTGCACTTCACATGCACACATCATCATACATGGTTTTAGAAATGCAAATGTGGTTCGATGACATGGAAGGCATGTGGCTTGATGAGTTGTTACTCGTGGTAATAATGAATCTAGGTATTACTGTCTGTATGACATTATTTGTGATGACTGGATACTACTTACCAATGCAGTGACTGTACGCTAAAAAGTCGTGAACAATCTCAAAAGGAGTGCAATTTTTAAACTCTTCAAATTGAAGTAGTGGGATCTAAGGGTTATATTTGATTGGGACCAAATGGTGCAATCATTCATAAGAATCATCTAGAATTCTATAAATAGGACGCCCTAATTCCGGATTTCTTACACTAATTAATTCTGAAATAATTTATTTCTAAATTCTTCACACTTCAAAATTATGTCCAAATTATTTTCTGAAGCAAAATTTTGTCCGAACAATTCCAAAGTTGGTGTTTTATTATGTTCAAGATGAGGGCAGTTAATACATTGGTTCGACTGAAAATGTTCATATAGTGCAATATTGACTTTGGAATGAGTTTTATATCATAGAAGACAGCCGTCCAATTAATCTTATACAAATGCAAAGGAGAATTCTAACTTACGGAGATTTGTAGCTCCTAAAGTAAGGAGGAGTGTTAAAAATTGCTTTAGGACTGTTATTAGTCCACGTCATTTTTTTAATTATTGTTTTAGATATTCTATTTTCAGTCAATAAGTTAGCCCTAATCTTAATGAGTTGCTATTCTGTTTTTTTACGTGATGTAGATAATGGCTTGAATGCCTGAAGTTCCTCCACTACCAAACAATCCCACCATGGCCCAGATCAAAAATCATAAAGAGAAAAAAAAAAAAAACAAAAAAAAACAAAGGCAAAAGTAAGTCTATTTGCTGCTGTTTTAACAACCATTTTCACAAGAATCATGTCTCTAAAAACAGCAAAAGAAGCTTGGGATTATTTGAAGGAAGAATATGAAGGAGGTGAAAGAATACGAGGTATGCAGATGATGAATTTAATAAGGGAATTCGAGTAGCAAAAGATGAAGGAGTCTGAAATAATTAAAGAGTATTCAGACACGTTGCTTGGAATTGTCAACAAGGTAAGGTTACTTGGCACTAGTTTTGCTGATTCTAGAATTGTAGAAAAATTTCTTGTAAATGTGTCTGAAAGATATAAAGCATCTATAACCACCTTGGGGAACACAAAGGATCTGTCCAAGATCACCTTGGCAGAACTGTTAAATGCCTTACAGGCTCAAGAGCAACGAAGGCTTATGAGGTAAGATAGTACTACTGAAGGAGCCTTGTTGGCCAAACATCAAAATGCTGGAAATAACAAGATGGAAATTTATAAAAAACATCGGGAGTCAAGCAGTGAAAATAAGAAGGTCTAAAGCAATAGCAAAATTTCAAAAAGAAACTATCCACCTTGTCAACATTGTGGCAGAATAGGCCATTCACCATTCAAATGTTGGAAGAGACCAGATGCAAAGTGCAGCAAGTGCAATCAGCTTGGATATGAAGCAGTGATTTGTAGAAGCAAGCTTGAAAAATAAGAGGCAAATGCTCAAATTGCCGATCAAGAAGAAGAAGACCAGATTTTTGTGGCAACGTGTTTTGTAGCCAAGAGTTCTTCAGAAAGTTTACTGATTGAAAGTGGTTGTACAAACCACGTGACTTATGACATAACTCTTTTCATGAATTTGAAGCCTGCTGAAACTGCAAAAGTTCGAATCGGAAATGGTGACTATATTTCAGCAAAAAGAAAAGGAACAATTGCAATTACAACAAACTCAGGTACAAAAAAAATTTCTGATGTTCTTTACGTACCTCATATTGACCAAGATTTGTTGAGTGTGGGTCGGCTAATAGAAAAAGGGTTAAGATTGGTGCTGTCACATTCATGATGTTGCTGGACGTGAGATTTTACGAGTTAAAATGACGGGTAAAAGCTTCTCATTTGACCCAACAGAGGAGAAGCACATAGCTTATTCCACTGAAGTCACCTTAACCGAAACCTGACACAAGAGGCTTGGGCATTGTCACCTTCAACGAATTCTAAAAATGAAAAAGAATGATATGATAAGAGGCCTACTAGTTCTTGCTGAGCACCTACCAAATTGTCATGCATGTCAATTTGGTAAAAAAAAAATAGGTTGCCATTTCCTAACTTAACTTGGAGGGCTTCACAAAAACTGCAACTAATTCACACTGATGTGGCAGGACCTCAAAGAAACTATCGCTACAAGGTAGCCTCTATTATATTCTTTTCATTGATGATTTCACAAGAATGTGCTGGATTTTTTTCTTGAAACTCAAGTCAGAAGTGGCTGGGATTTTCTGGAAGTTCAAGAAAATGGTGAAAAATCAAAGTGGCCGCAAAATTCAAGATCTGAGGTCTGATAACGAGAAAGAATACACCTCGACAGAATTTAATTTGTTTTGTGAAGAAGGTGGCATTACACATCAGCTCATTGCTCCCTACACTCCAGAACAAAATGGAGTTAGTGAAAGGAGAACTAGATACGTCATGGAGATGGCCAGATGTATGTTGCATGAGAAGGAGTTGCCAAAACAATTTTGGGCAGAGGTAGCCAACACAGCAATATTTCTGCAAAATCGACTTCCAAGCAAAGCTTTGGAAGACAAAACTCCATTTGAGGCTTGGTATGAGTATAAACCTTCATTAAGCTTCCTTAAGGTGTTTGACTGTGTGCGTTTTGTCCATATTCCATAGGTCAAGTGGGATAAACTTGACAAGAAAGCAATTCTATCTTTGTGGGTTACAGTTCACTTTCTAAAGCCTACAAAGTGTATCATCCCCAAACAGGAAAAATGACGATCACTAGAGACGTTCACTTCAATGAGGATGAGCAATGGAACTGGGAGGATTCACAAAGAACAGGCGGACTTTTACAAGAAATTAAAGGCAATTCCCTTGGAGAGCAAACAACAGACCAATTACAGAATGAATTGGAAGATGATTCTCCAGTCAGAGGAACAAGGCTACTTTCAGACATCTATCAGAGATGTAATGTAGCCATATGCGAACCTGCTGGACATGAAGAAGCTCTTGAAAATCCAAAGTGGAAGAAAGCAATGGAGGAGAAGATGTTAATAATCTAGAAGAATAAAACATGGGAATTAGTTGAAAGACCTAAAGATAGAAAAGTAATTGGAGTAAAGTGGGTATACAGAACAAAGCTCAATGCAGATTGCTCCATCAACAAATACAAGGCCAAGCTTGTCGTTAAGAGTTATGCTCAGGTTTTTGGTGTTGATTACTCTGACACTTTTGCTCCCGTTGCTAGACTAGACACAATTAGATTATTGCTAGCCATAGCAGCACAAAAAGGCTGGAAAGTGTTCCAATTAGATGTCAAATCAGCTTTTTTAAATGGTGTTTGTAGGAAAAATATATATGTGGAGCAGCCAGATGGATTTATGGTTCAATGTGAAGAGGATAAGGTCTATATGCTAAAAAGGGCTCTCTATGGCCTAAAACAAGTGCCTAGAGCGTGGTACAGCAGGATAGATGATCATTTGCAAAGCTTAGGCTTTACTAAAAGCTTATCTGAGGCCACTCTTTATATTAAACAGAATGACAATGATGTTCTCATAGTGTCTCTTTATGTTGATAATCTTTTGATAACAGGTAATCATGAAAGGCTGATTGAAGAGTTCAAACAAGAAATGACTTATGTTCTCGAATTGACAGATCTTGGTCTTATGACTTACTTTCTTGGAATGGAGGTGAAGCAAAGCCAAAATGAAGTGTTCATCTGCCAAAAGAAGTATGTAAAAGAAATATTGAAGAAATCTCAGATGGAGGAGTGCAAAGCATCAAGCACATCAATGAATCAAAAGGAAAAGCTTAGCAATGAAGATGGTACTGATAAATTTGATGAATGATACTTCAGAAGTCTAATTGGTTGCTTAATGTATCTTACTGCAACAAGACCTAATATTATATTTGCTGTAAGTATCTTGTCTCGTTTTATGCATTGTGCTAGTGAAATGCATTTAAAAGCGGCAAAAAGAATATTAAGGTATATCAAAGGTACTGATAATTATGGTGTCAAGTTTGAGAAGTGTCAGAGCTTCAAGTTATGTGGATTCTCATATAGTGATTGGGCTAGATCCATTGATGACATGAAAAGCACTTCCGGACATTGTTTCGGCTTAGGTTCGGGAGTCTTCTCATGGTGCTCAAAGAAGCAGGAGATAGTGGCGCAATCTACTGCTGAGGCGGAATTTATTGCAGCAACTGCAGCAGTAAACGAAGTCATATGGTTAAAAAAAATTATGTGTGATTTACATATAGAGCAGAAAGATAAAACATAGATTTTTGTTGACAATCAGGCATCATTTGCAATTTCTCACAATCCGGTATTTCATGGTAAAACTAAATGTTTCAACATCAAGCTTTATTTCTTGAGAGAAGTGCAGAAAATTGGAGAGGTTACACTAATTTACTGCAAGTCTGAAGATCAGCTAGCATATTTGTTTACAAAACCACTTTTAGTAAGCAAGTTCGAGATTCTAAGGAAGAAAATTGGGATTTGCAGCTCCTAAAGCAAGGAGGAGTGTTAAAAATTGCTTTAGGACTGTTATTAGTCCACGCCATTTTTTTAATCATTGTTTTAGATATTCTGTTTTCAGTCAATAAATTAGCCGTAGTCTTAAGGAGTTGCTATTCTTTTTTTTTTTTACGTGATGTTGATAATGGCTTGAACGGCATTTCACTTGCTTTTTTTAGTTTTCTTTTAGCTATTTAAATGTAAGATTGCTAATTGACTAAATTGAATTCCCTTTGCTACTGCACTCACTTGATCTTCTTCTTCTCTGCAATTTTATTTTTTCTCTGTTTTTTTATCTTTAAAACTTACTAACTCAAACTGGGCTGTTGATATCACCTAGTAAAGTACCTAAGATTTTCTTTATAAAATCACCCGAGGGTGGGACAGTACGAAATTAAGTGCAAAATTTGACCTTGGACGACCTATCACATATTGCAAAGATCAAATGGATGTTTTGAAATTATAGATGTTTTGAAAAATAATGTGAAA
>CAIGRO010221020.1:0-16580 GCA_903798355.1 Fraxinus baroniana | reverse complement strand
TAACAATCGTGTAAGTTTTACGAAAAAACGAATCATCAAATCAAAACAGACAGGAAATATGGAAGTTACAGTAAGGATCATTCATCATTACCTGAGCAAGTTGAATATAAGTGCAGGAAGACTCAGGAAAATGTACGGAATTAAAAGGGACGTGAGTATGTTTGTTTTCCAGTTTGTTCGATCTATGATCAACAAGTAACTGTACACCAAAGAGAAATGTTAAGCACGGTTGATGAATCGATGATACGAGGCACGCAACAAGTACTTTTTAAGTATTGCGATTAAATGAATCGAGAAGTAGCAAAAATATAAGAACTGATAAAAGATGTGCGTAAACAAGTGAATTCCCTTTCCTATGGGTTTCCTTTTTGCCCTGAATTAAGCAGCAAGAGAAGAAGCGCAGAAAGCGTAATATAGCAAGCATGAAGTTACGACGATCCTTTAGAAGCCGACTGGAGCGACAATGGAGGAACAGAAGGGGATGAACTGACTTTTACTTTTGAACTTCTATGGCTAGAATCAAGTCAAATCTCACTGCAGTTGAACTATGCAGTGTTTCATATGATCTTACTTATGTCAACAAATCATCATTTTCAAGAAACAAGGGCATCTAAACTTGAATAAAACTTGGGTCCTGTTTGGCAGGGTTTGTGCTTTTGTTGATGCTTCTTGTCGAAGAACTCAACCTTAGGTCACCTTCCAAACTCGCTTCTAACTTTCAAAAAAAGTCCCAACAAACGAGCCTTTATCTAAATTTATAATCTGACACAAGTATAGACTTACTTTCAACCACTGATATATTAACATATGATCTCTCCTGATGTTCTTTTCTTCATAAACCATTAGAAATTACTCTTTTTTCATAGTATATAATATAATTGAAGCACTTATATTTTCTTCACACTCTTCTTAAACCTAACTTCATTACAGTAATCTCTAAACAAAATGATTTCTTCAGTTAGTTCACACAGACATATAATCGAATCCATTCACAGCATGTTCCATAAGTATACTATGAACAATATTCAGTCTCGTCCAGTACTGCAAATCAAACGTTCAGTGAGGAAATAACACAAACAGGTAGAAGGCAAAACGTAAAACTCACATTGCAGCAATTGAAGCAATCCATTTGAGGAATGTAGTCCCAAATCCAAGGCCACCAAGCTTTACCGCATGATTAGCAAGCTTTTTCACAGCATTCCCAATCTCGTTAAAATCAGAACTGATCAATTCATTAGCAGCAACAGAATCAGTTTTCATTGCCAAGTAACCATTCCTTTTTCCCACAATTTTATCCATTGATAGAACACCCAACCCAATTGCTCACAAGATAACAATGAAATCGTTGTGATGGTGATTAAATAATGGAATTTTGTTTTCATATCGTAATTAAAAAAGTTTGGAGGACTTTTAAGATATTAATGAGTTTGGAGCTTAATTCGTCGATTGAGTGTGTGCTGGAACTGTGTCGGCAGAGAGGTGAAGCGCCGCGTGGAATTGGTAGCTTTGCTAACTGCCAGTTGTTTATTGCCGATGTTGTGTCATCGTTTTCGATAAGCACATTCTGCTGTCAATTTTGAGCTTAAGGATATATAAATAATAATAATAATAATAATAATAATAAAATGAAATATGCAACTAGCACTTGGATAAAGAGCATGTCGTGAGGTTGATCCGAGCCCACATTAAATGGACTTTTGAACTTGTTAAAGTCCAGGGGAAATTACACAGTTCCATACATTTCAAGTTCACACCACAAAAATCAGATCAGAATTTTTTTAAACCAAAATTCAGTATTGAGTTAATAATTAAATATTAATTATTTTAATTACAACTAATAATTAAATAATATGTATAGTAAATACATATGTGGCGTTCCCTTAACTATTGTAATTCAAATTACCCATTATCTCAACTTCCATTATTATCCAAATTCGCTCTCTTTCAAACTCCTCCCCAGGACTCCACACGATAACTTCGTCCAATTGCTTCCCATTCCGGCCATTTCAACTACATTTTGTTCTTGACATCTCTATAATATCAACACCATCTATTCTATTCATCATCTCGTCCATTATTTTTTGAAGACCAAAGATCCCGTAATCGAAGTAAAATGGTAAAATTGAAGGGTGCAAAAAGGGTAATCAATGTCAAAGACACTCCACGAAGAAGAAGCAAGAGGAAGATTAAGGAAAGCCCCAAAAAAACCTCACTAAAAAAGCACGCATCGTCTGTAACCGTGTGAAAAGGGCCCTCAAACAAGGTTATTTCGATTTTTGATTTTTGATTTTTTTTTATTTTTTTATACAACTTAAGTGATATGTGTGTGTTCAAAAATCGGTGGGAAGAAGTATTGAAGATATATTGGACATTTGTGACCTTTATTTGGTTCAATTTCATTCGTGATTGGAATCCGAATGTCTAGATGTTGTTATGAATGTGTGGCTTGAACGCATAACATTATGTATGCTGGTGACCTGATTTTAATTTTATGAATGATACGTGTTCTAAACATAAACAATTCATATGTAATCAAGAAATTCAAATGTGACCAGAGTTTTTATTAATATGTGGCTTGAGTACATAACATTATCTATGTCTGTGTCATGATTTTATTTTCAATAATGATTTGTCATGATCACATAAAGAGTCTATCGTGACCATTATGTGACATTGTGTAACATTTTCTCTATATGTGATTCCAAACAATTATTTAATATTGTGTCGTTCCAAATACTTAATGCAGGTCTGGAAATTCATAATACCATAAGAAAGTTGGTTTCTAGGCAAGATTACAACCTCAGTGAATAAATGTGTCCTTACCACCATTCAAACAAACTTAAACCAAAACAGAAACGTCTATTGATGGGAACATGCTTTGTCCATTTCCTAGATTGCCATGAAATTGTGATACACCCACAATTGATTCACTACTTTCTTTTAAGACGTGTTCATTACCTTAACGACGAAGAAATATGGTTTTATGTGTCTGAGCAATATATCAGATTCTATATTCGACTTCTGCTTAGTCACATGCCTGAGATGTTCTGGAGACAGTGATATGTAGTCGTTTGAAAGTAGACCATCACAATTGAAGAGAAAATATTTTTGTTAAGTGGATAGGGTAATACATGAAGACTTCAAGTCCACATTTATATTCGTGCCGAACTTGGATCTTGTTGAAGCCCTTCCAGATAATGATGTTGCTATGAGTGGGGCTTTGTACTTCATCATTTCTTATCTCTTTCCTAGAGATTATAAGAAAGTTGTCGACCACTTCTTGTTCATTTTGGTAGAAGACTTCTCTGCAATGAACAAATTCCCATGGGGCAAGTTACTATTTGAAACTACTTTGGGTGCATTGAAAGACAGGTTGAGTAGGATGGTTACAATTTACACACTATAGGCTATGCAGTATGTTAATGGCCTTCCAAACATGGATATACGAGACTTTTCCCAGTCTCGATGGAATTGTGGTCACAAGGATATCGAGGATGCACCCCCACATCAAGAACTGGATGGTAGACGAACAACCATCCACTGCCAAGTTGGATAGAAAAGTCGGCTGACCGTACGGGTACGAGTGGGACGTCAGGTCCGTCATAAACAAAAAATCGTTATAAGTGATCTTGTTAACGAATGGTAGTATTGAACGAGCTTATGTCCCCTACGACGACGATGATTTATTTAATCATCCACCAAGATTGTAGGAGACATATTCCCATGGAAAATCCTCCACTGAAGAAAGCCCGTCAACTGCCCATCTTTCTCCAAAAGAACCACATTATCATGGGGTGCAATGAGGTGATATAAGTTGCAATTTAAATTAGTTGTAAAATATTTCCATCATTGTTTACAGTTCATTATTTTCAGGTCATATGTCATATAGATTAGGTCACAAATGATGCAGTTATGTTTTACGATGCAGTTATGTTTTTAGTGTGCAATATATGTTTATATTTGGTCGCAGATCACTATTTTCAAGGTACGTATAACAATTTTTTTTTTATTTTCCAAGTGTTTGAGAAGTTGATACTGAATTTAAGTACGCAAATATCTGATCTCAAGTCAAATAATAAAGTTTTGATCATGAATGCTTTGCAAAACAACAAAAATGAATTATATTGTCCAAATGCAAGGAGAAATAAAAAGTGACTTGATGGAGGTTAAGACAAACATGCAATTTCTGTCTGAATCTGTGTATGCAATGATTTTCAGTTCAATGGATGAGATCTTGAGATGGTTTGGTGACAAAACAAGTGATCATCGAGTTTGAGATACAAAAGCTCACAGAGTTGGAGATAAAGAACCTCGCGTTGTTGGAGGATCTGATAAGACCAAAGAGGTAGGCACATGATATTTTCACATTTCTTTTCAAGACCATAGTTGCATTTAACATTTCAAACATTTTCTAACGTAATTTACAGGTGAAAAATGTGGAACCAAATGTCATCAGGAAAGGGAGGGGTAAGATGGACCCAAGTGATGATCTTGGTCTCCTATATATTCTCCAAACATCATCATTTGATTTAGGGGTCAGATCTTCACAACCTGATGTTTTAAATTCCGAAGAAATTCAGAAGCATGTAGATTTTGTGATAATTGATGTGGTGACAACCAAAAATGTTAATATAGAGGTATTCACAAATCATGTATCACGTACCCTGTTAGTTACAGATCACATAGAGGTTACAAATAGTAAATGCTCATAGGTCACAGATTACAAACATACTTACAAAACATGTCATAGACAGTTCTTATGCTATACGTTCAACTTAATGTCTGTATATGAACTAAGATGTGACCTATTACAACAATATACAGAGATAACCTACTGCTGAACCAACTTCTAAATTACCAGTTAAGCGGGTTTCAAGGCCCGCGAGGATATTACAGTCCCCATTCGTTGCTGGAAAAGGGAAGTTATTGAAGCATGATGATAGTGTCGTTTTTGAAAATTACAAAGACCATGTTGAAGAAGTTGATAGATCAACATTCTTAGGTTGCTTCTAAAGAGGATACAAAAAAAAAAAATAGGTACATAATGTTTGTATATATAATACCCATTGTAACACAGTAATTTAATCTTCAATTTTGGTTATAGGAAAAAGTTTAGCGATGAGGAAGATTTTATCAAACCCGCTTTTGTTATTAGATCGTTCCCAATAGGTCATAAGACCTGGTTCTACCAGCTTATAAATTCATAGTCTCTTTGATTAGCGCTTAGTGATTATATTTCTATACTCATTTAAGTTACATTTCATTTTAATCATTCATAGAACTAGTGCAAGGGTCACAAATAGTCAGACACAGTTACCATCTTATGCATACACAACCTGTAGTCCATAGTCACATATCAAATTGGATTTAAATCACAGAGTCATTCATATCCAAACTATTTCATGTCATACTTAATTCTTTCCTTTTACTGAAACAACACATGGACGATGCTTCTATTACATTCGCCAAGTAGCGAAACTTGGTAAGAATGTAATGTACAGAGCTACGACGAAATTTTTTTGGTTCTAGAATAAGATCAAAGACATATACTCTACTTTCCTAAGGATCCTAATGTTTTGATGTTGATAAGGGCGTTTTTATACGTTTATTTTGGTTCACATATATGAATAACTGTCGATAAACATTCAGAATAGAGCNAAGATCAAAGACATATACTCTACTTTCCTAAGGATCCTAATGTTTTGATGTTGATAAGGGCGTTTTTATACGTTTATTTTGGTTCACATATATGAATAACTGTCGATAAACATTCAGAATAGAGCTTAATTTGTGTAAATTATGTTTGTAGGGCAACAATGAAGATTATGGTGGAAACTAGAGGGAAAATAGAGAAAATAGGTTAAAAATTAGGAAAACGAAAGTTCAGGGACCAAAATGCAGATAATCAAAAGATGACCCAAGGCCAACTCAAGAGCGAACACGAGCTTAATTATAAATTGAGGAATGCATGGGATGATTGGAGGAAAAGAATGAACAAAAGAGATCAAGACAAGAGAAAAATGAAGTTAGAGGACCAAAATGAAGATATTTGATAGTTACTTATACCTTGCGGCCGCAAGCTATAATCTTCCACTCAGCCGCAAGCAAGGAGGCAGGAAAAATAAGTGAGAAAAAAGTTGTTCCTTACAGGTGCTAGGAATTTGTCCTTGCGATCGCAAGAAAGAAAATCGGCGTGAATTTTCTGGTTTCCTTATCCGACTCCAACTTGTAAGGTAATGATTCTAGGGTAACTATAAAATCTAAAATACGTCCAGAAACTAGGGTTACGCCACTTTAGAGAGAAAAACTTATTGAAAGGCAAGGAGAAGGCAAAACTAAGAGATTTCTACACCGAAAATTGAAAAATTCAAGATTTATATTCAAGTTTTGGGTGATGTCTTCTCCTAATTATTTTTATTGTTATTTTATTTTATCCATATTAGGTTAGACTTTTATGTACTAGATGATCGATAAACCTCTCATTGTGATCTTTTAATTCTCGATTTTGCAATTTGATGTTCAAAAACGAATGATTTTGTTAAATGATTTATATACTTTCTTGTCTTCATAGTTAAATGCATGTGATTATGTGAGTTTGGATGATCTATTTTATGTATTCGAAAGAAGGGAAATAAATTTTACAAGGTATAAATCATCGTAGGTTCCGATAGGGGATAGAAACTTACCGCTATGCTTTACGTGAATCTCTAAGTGTTTACAAAACGTCATGCATTCTTGTATATTGCATTTGTCATAGAAATATAGTCAAATAGTATGTTAGAATAAGTTCAATTCTACTCGAAAGAGATTGTTGGATAAGTTAGAAACATTGATTCTTCAACCAATTCATCGTGTTATCAAATTGTAAATTAGGGATTAAAAGTGAACTTGCTTGGTGATTCGGGATCCTAGTACGCTTTTTCATACATNTTTACAAAACGTCATGCATTCTTGTATATTGCATTTGTCATAGAAATATAGTCAAATAGTATGTTAGAATAAGTTCAATTCTACTCGAAAGAGATTTTTGAATAAGTTAGAAACTTTGATTCTTCAACCAATTCATCGTGTTATCAAAGTGTGAAATAAGGATTAAAAGGGAACTCTATTTGGTGATTCGAGATCCTAGTGCACTTTTCATATATTAATTTCTTTAAACTTTTGTATTCAAATTCATTTTGCATTTATTTAGTAACCTTAGTTTAAATTGCATTTTAGTCATAGTTTAGTTATAAAATTCAAATTATCAACCATCTTGAGTTTTATAGATTCTGTTAAGATCTCGATAATAAAAATCAAGTTAAATTAATTCTCGTGGGAACGATACTCGAAATTCTAAAATTTCCACTTTATTACTTGTCAACGAACTGTGCACTTGCGGTGATTTAAATTCGAAATATATTTTCGTGAACATGATCCTCTCTCCAACAATACCATATGTGCAAGACATGACATTGTTTTACATGCAAGATTCACCCTTTTTATGCTGCAAACCTTTTAGAAAAATAAACAATAAATGTGTCACCTCACTCTGGAAAGGAGCATATTTCACTGAGGACATAACTTGTTCGTTGTTCCAATCTGTTCCATGGGATTTTATTTATTTAGGAACTTTTATCTGAGGTCATTTCGAGAAGGAAATAGGGACAAATCCTGTATATAGGAAGTGTATTAATTCATTTGTATATCAATGTTTTATTTGTTTATTTTTTGGTACTTTAACCAAATCTTGCATTTTAGATGCAATTGCTTGTGAAGTTATGGAAGCAGGAATCTAATTCTCAATTCATCATATGCAATTTATATTTCACAATCACAACTCATTGTGATTAACAAATTACGAGGACTTGAATCTACTAACTCTATTTAATAAAATTTATTAGAATCGTAATTCAAAATATATAATAAATCTTGTCATAAATAAAATGTATTAATCATATTAAAAGTGTTCACGAATATTACCTAGCTCACACAGTTCATGTTCAAATCTTATTGATTCACTAGTATTACACACTAAGGCATCCACTTTAGTTACGTTGGGGATAGTTGTCAAAAGAAGGAAAATACTAGTGTAGCCAATAGTCACCACTTTTAACGCCAAACAGAAAATTGAAGAATGCAAGGTAATACATTAACAGGGAAGGGGCACGACTTTTGTCATATACGAGCGACATAAGAATTGGTCTGAGTAACATATCTCACCCACCGATAAGGGTTGGGAGTTTTGGTCTTCTTCGCTATCTGTAAATATTTTACCTGCAACAATGCATAAAAAACCTGTGAAGAGGGTAAAACTGAAAAAGTCTGAACCTCGTGTGCATGTCATCCATCTCATTCAATTTTTCTTCTCTTGTCAAACTGTTAAAAGCAAAATAAAGATGCTGGTAGATAAACTGGCAACCCTTGAGCATTTATTGAATAATCATTTTAGACCTCAGACTTTTTCTTCTCCGCAAAGCTTCATGGATTTTCTCAATTATGACGAGATTTTAGACTTGTTGATTTGGTGATCTTTCATTTCAATTATATCCATGATCCGTCCGACAGGTTGTTAAATTGTTGACATGATGTGCAAACGAGGCATTCAAAATGTAAATATGCTGAAGTGGACTTGTCTACGTGTAAAGGGGCATAACTGGTATTATAATTTGAGAAAAGTTACAAAACTACTCAATAACTAAACAATTGAACAAAACAAATTCTCTCCTCTTCACCACAAAAGCAACAGCCAGAATTTTTCCCTTCTCAAGGACTCCCAACCTATAACCTATTCTCATTAACTCAAGTCTTGTACATATTTTCTGTACACTCATCACAATCAAGCTTCCATTACAACCCCGAAACCCTACATACACAACCCCACTTCCCACCTTTATTGTCTCTAACCTCTACCTGCCGACGCACCCATGCCTTCCATAGCAACAAAAACTCAATGGTTAGCCGAACAACCTACTTCCTACCACTATTGCCTTCCACTGTATGCCCATCCACCATACCCACAATAATCATGCATTCGTTCTATTAATAACTTCATGTAAATTATTACCACGTTTCAATAATGAAAGCTCTCACCAGAAATCTAGACGATGAGGTTGTATAGAGAGGTCGTGTGATACAGAGTTGTAAATAAGGATGATGTAGATAGGTGGAGATGAATAAGGATTTCGGAATGATTATAGGGGTAAATACAGATGATGTAGATATGATAGAGGTGAATGGTAGAAATGGGTGCAAGAGGAACGGGATGCAGTCGGAAGCGGGAGAGTCTATGCCCAAGCTAGGATCTGCAACAACCTCCTGAGGTTGTGGGAGAAGGGATGAAAGGGAAGCATAGAAAGTGAAGGGCAGTAAGAAAGGGATGAAATGGGCTTTACCTGGACTGCAACAACTACTCGAGGATCTTGAAACACGCGTTTCTTCAACTTCACTCTGTAACTCAAATGTTTTCCTTGCGTCAAAGAGTTAGATCAGTGCTGATGGTTGTTTTGGAGAATAATTTGTAATCATGACAAGATATGGAAAGAGAGAAGCATCAGATTTTTGTGTTCTGGATTTTCTTTATTCCAGTGCCTGTTTAGCTAGGGATAATCCATTTTATAATGACACGAGTGCTAAAAAAAATATAAGTCCAGATATCAGTTTTTTCGTTGGATTCCACGTGTCCATGCCATGTCATCAATTTAACCTCCTATTGGACAGCTTAGTGACAGTGTAGCTTAGTGACAATGTAGTACATCTGAAACCGAAAAATCTTATGATCACCAAATTGATATAAATTAAAGGACACATCATAATTAGGAAAGGCGGTTTCATACTTTTTGATAAAAAAAAAAAACTTCTTTTCGTTGCTTTAGCCTACAAATAAATAGAACTAAGTTTCCCAAAGAATTAGATGCCAATTTGACACTTGTAAATTGATTGGGTGGCTAAAGTGATGCTCATTTAAATAGATAGAAGGAAATAAAACAGGTTATAAAAGGCTAAGTCAAAGCAGAAATATATTAAACGACTGAAATGGAACATTAGATAGAATTTGAAGATTGCCAGTGTCTTATCATTTTGTAAATATGGCACATGCACACTGAAAAACTTCATATTTCCCTCTCTTGTGGAGGTGGAAATTTAGATGCAAAATAGAAATAATGCTCAAGCCACATACAAGAGATGAAGTTCTTTTCTGGGTTTTATCATATAGGGACTATCAAACCAAGATCATGCTAGGCGTCAAATGAGGAACTGCTTAGACAAAATGCAATTCTGAGAACTTTCGCAACCAGAAGAATTCCAAAGGATGGGTCCCATTTTGTTTCTCAAGGCAGTGTTTTCAAAATGACAACTTTACCTGAAGTCTTGATGGATTATACATAGGTATTGTGAATGTCATGCTCACAGGTCCAGCTTCTTTGGTGATATTACCTATGTTATCAGAAATAACAACATAATTACAGGAAGATCTACAAGTGGAATACTGATTACGAAGTATAAGCTCGCTGAAAGGAACAAGGTATAAAATAGCTCTTATCACTATACCATGTGACTCCTGCGAACAAGTTAGCTTCGCACGTAGTGTGTGTTCAGACCCACCAACAATCTGTTGAATATCACACCTATTAGCAACTTCTTCCACAAAAAAAAATAAATAAATAAATCACTATTTACGCGGAAGTTTAATAAATTAAAGTTAGAGCTGATTTAATCACCAGTGTGCAGCAGCAAGAGACATTACCTTCTTCAAACTCCACTCAAGTCGCCGGTTCGACTCTTTGAAATCAGTCGTCTGTCCAACTGCTCCAGGTTCCAATTCATAATTCACTCTGAAATTAAAAGAAAGAAGAAATAAATTATATTATTCACTCTCACAAAAAGGGGCAAACTATATGAATCATAACAAGATTGACAACTAATGAGGTTCTGCAATAATATCAACTTATTCAAAATTTTGAGCAAAGAAATTATACAATAATGAGGTATTCAATTCCATTAGTATTAGAAGCTTGCCACTCTAAACCTAAGCAAGCAAGGATGCCTGAGATCTAATGATCATAGGTAAAGAAGCTAGTTCAAGATAATAGAATTAGGACAGAAACTTGCAAGACTGGGAACTAGCAGGGAACTCTTTAGAACTAGTCAATGTGATGCATAGGAGGAAAGTTAGCATAGCGGGCAGGTCAAATGAGTGGAAGAGGACAAAAGGGTGTTAGGGAACACGGCAACACAGGATATATACTATGGTATACAAAAAGGAAAATAATAGAAAATGGGGTAAAAATTATTATTTTAACGGGTTTAAAGAATGAGGTCATTAAGGTTATGGGCCGGGATATTATTTGTTAGACTTCTTCCAGAAGAAGACTCAATTAGTGTGCATGCTCCACAAATAGGATTAAACAATAGTTCTGGAAAGACGTGGATGGATTGATTAAAGGATTATCAAGACAAGATTTTTTGTTAGATGAGATTTTGAGTGGACATATAGGGAGATTTAAATTGGGATATGAAAGACAACATGGAAATTTGTATTTTGGGATTGAAATGAAGAAGGTGAAATCATAAGAAGATTCTGAATTTCTTGATGAATAATCCAAGCCTATGGGTCTTAATTTATAATACAGCAGAGGAGAAGAAAAAGGGAAAATAATTTCCTAAATAGGGAAAGAACAAATGTGCCTAACTCAATAAAGTACAATGAATCAATCACAATCATCCCATATAATTCCAGGATTTTTATACTTCCCTTCAAGTTGAATTTTAAATGTTGATCACATCCAACTTACAGATGAAATCATCGAAATTTTGCTAAGGTAGTCTTTTGGTAAAGATACCTACTATCTGCTCTTTTATAGGGACATAGGTCATACAAATAATTCCTCTTTCAATCTTTTCTTCAATAAAATGTTTATCCACTCTACATGCTTGATCCAGTCATGCTAAAGTAGATTAAGAGAAATGTTGATAGCTGCATTGTTCTCAGAGTAGAGTTTGATTGGGAGTTTTACTTTGACCTTAGCCTTTTCAAGAGTTTCTTTAACTCTAAACCCAACTTCAACATTGCTTCTATTCACTAAATTTTGTTTCTTACTTTTCTAGTTATCAAGTTTTTCCGTATAAAGTTACAATACTCGGTAGTTAACCTCGTATCTTCTATTGATACTGCCTAATTAGCATCTATGAATATTTTTACTTCTTTTCTTTCATTTTTTTTGTTGAAGAAGAACTTTTCCGAAAGAGCTTTTGAGATATATGAGAATCATGTAGACCACTTCTAGATGAATTTCCTTTGAAGAATGCATGTGTTGGCTTGCCAAGCTAATTGCAATTCGATCTAATATGCGATAGGTAGGTTGTCCTGCCAACTAGTCGTTGATATCAATCTTTTTCAACTACATTGCCAACTTTCTCTATTTTTCTTCCTGTATCGAAGTGTGTCGCTTGGTTTAGATCCAAGAATGGTTGTTTCAGTAAAAAGATCAAGAACATATTTTCGTTGGGAAACACTGATATTCCTTTTCAATCTAGCAACTTCATTCTCAAGAAATACCATATCTAACCTACGTCTTTTACTTCAAATTTTGTGGCTACACTTCTCTTTAGTCTTTCCATCTTAAATATCTCCAGCTAGGATTATGTCGTAGATATATACAATTAAGATTGTCTTCATCCCATTTTTCGATAGTAGGATACGCATCGGAGCATATCCAAGCTTGGATACTATCGAATACGGGTACGTAAGAGTTTACAAGTTCACGTGCTTCTTAGCTTGTCGATATCTCAACTTCTCACCAGTTTTGTAAATAAATCGAACCGTGCTCTTGGTGACTATTTGAGATCGTATAGAGATTTTTTTTTAGTTTACATACACTGTTTTTCTCATTCATTTTACAAAAACCTGGTGGTAATATCATGAATAATTCCTTTTCTAATTCCACATTCAGGAATGCATTCTTAATGTTCAATTGTTAAAGAGGCCAATCCAAACTGGTTGCTAAAAACAAGAGAACCCAAATTATAATCAACTTTGCCACAGGGAAACGTATATGTGTAATCAATGCCATTGGTTTGAGTATATCCTTATGCAACAAGATTGTCCCATCAGCTTTATACTTCATATTAAAAACCCATTTGCAACCAACAAGTCTGTTTCCTTTGGTAACTTCATTACATCTCAAGTTTCATTTTTTTAGCGCTCATCTTTCTTCCATTAGTGCCTCTCTCCATTTGGGAACTTTCAAGGCTTCCTGGATATTCCTCGAAATTTTTGCATTATCATGGTTGGAGGTAAAAGCACGAAACCCAGTAGATAAAGCACTATAAGTTATGAATTTTAAGATAGGGTGGACAGTACATAACCAAGTTTGTTCTATGAGAGCAATAGGTCAGTTAATATCGAAAGTTTCAGACTTATTGAAATTGGAAGATGTCTTACGAAGAGATCTGAAACTATCACCGATTCCAACTCTCTTAATACTTCGGGTGCGAGATTCTCCTTATACCTTGATTTTGACTTTCTTGAGTAAACTAATATCTCCTTATCATGTTGTTTTCCTCCATCTCCCTTTGCGTGTAAATTACATTCTGTAATGGCATGTTAGAACAAGATGGTGTAATAGGTTCAATGTGTGGTATATGTTCAAAAGGGGATAGATTTTAGAACCCCGATTTATTTTTAAGTCGTGTTACATATAATTTGTTTGTCAATTGATAGAAATGTCATGTCTAGTCAAGTCTTTATGCAAATTAATTTGTTATGCTTAATAGTTAAATTGGATCTATATGGTTTTTCCTTAATATTTAAGGGACCAAGGTGAAGATATTATGCATTAAATCTTATATTTGTATTTAATTGGGCCAAATAGTTAACTATTGAAGGAGTTAAGAATTACCCCATCAATATTATGCTCATTTTGAAGCTCATAATAAATGATGAATTACAGACTCAAGAAAAAGTAATTTTGGATAAGAAAAACTGGAGTTAGAGCTAATTAAGAAAACTACTTAGTTAATGATATTAGTTTTCGATTTAAACTAAATTACTATAGCAATATTGGATTTGTTTGAGCTTACAATTTATCATGTATATTAGGTTCGAGAAAAAGATATTTTAGATAAGTTCAAATTAAGATTAGAATCAATAAAAGAATCAAGATATGAATGAAATCGTAAATAATGAAAATATTTTCATTGCCTTTATTTTTTTGACGATTATAGTTTTAAAGAAAAATCAATTGGATATAAACATAATTAATGATATAAAATATATTACATTTATCCTAATCCAATTAACCTTATCACAATTGAAAACAAATTTATTTTATGGTTAGATACTGTTTTGACTGTTAGCTTTTGGGGATAGACTACAATCCCAATTTGAAATAGTGGTTTACATGCATTACGACTCGTCATTTAATCACTATAAATAGAAGCACAAGATTACAGTGATAAATTACTTTAAATTTTCCTCACATTAGCTCATTCGTCCATTTCACTCTCCTTGCCTCTCTAATTCACGCACAAACAAAAAAAGAATTTTGGTTTTTGCAAAGAAAAGGGAGGCCTCATATATTAAGTTTACGGATTTGCATTAAAGAATCTCGTTTCAAATAATTTTATTCTCCAAATTCATTTTCAAAAGTTGAGGTGCTCAATGCTATTAGTCATTTTCCCACATCGTTTCAAATACGTTGTAGTGTATGAAATTAATTACCCTCAGTTAAGAGCTCCATCGAGAGAAATCATGATACATTTTAAGGCGTACCTTCAGGTATCAGTTAGCCTTCACTTTATTTTGCAGCGCTTGCTAGAATTATCATTTTTCATGGCGTGATAATTTTCATTTTATGTTGGTAAGAGTTTATGCATAATTTCCTGTTTGATTTGAATGTGGAGTAGCAAGCATCTCATTGAGTATAATTCGTTATGTCCATCCCTCTTATTCACAATTTTAAGTGAAAGTATGATGGACATTGGTGGATGGATGAATACGCCATTGGACCAACGGATCCCGATCACGAACTACTTTATTTGTTAAAACTACTTTTAGTAAATGTTTTTACAAATAATATTATCTCCAAATACTTCAAATTTTTAATAAATTAATTTTATTCTAATAAAGTCGTCAGTTTTATTGAATATACCCATTATATACTAATTAATTTTTTTAAACAAGCAAATAAATTCATGTTTGGTAACACATTGGGTCTAAAGTTCTAGACGTTACAGAGATTGACATCTAAGAACCAATTTTCACTCAAATTCTTCCCCTAAAGAGATGGATTTTGGAAGGAATCCTCTAAAAACTTGACATCAGGGCTAACATATCTCCTTTTTGTTGTCGAATCATAGCATTTGTAACCCTTTTGAGTAAGTATCATATGAGAACACATTTAAGTGCTTGGGGGATGTCGTTTACTTCGATGATGGGAATGTATGTGGACAAAAGATGTACACCTAAACACTTCGAGAAAGGTTACAGCTGACGAGGGAATTGGGGAAGACTTTTTGAAATCGAGGATTTGAACGAGAGAGTACGACTAGGCATTCTGTTTATGAGGTAGGCCGATATTAAAATAGCATATTCCCAAAGTATTTTAGGCATATTTATAATGAACAGAACGAGCAACTTCAAGGAGTATGTTTATTTGTTCGAAAACTCATTTTATTGGAGAGTATCCATACATGAACTTTGGTGAATCATTCCATTCTTTTGAAAGTAGTCTTCTAGATTATTATTGAAATATTTTTTGTTATCAATGTCCAAAATTTGAATGTGTCTGAAACTGTGTTTGAACCATCAAATAAAAATTGGTAAACATAAAATGGACATCCATTTTTACTTTTAACGGATAACCCCAATAAAGTCTGGTAGGATCGATAAACGCAACAAACCATTTTGTGTGTGTACGATTAAGAATTCGTAAAAGATCCCATAAATCATTGTTGATCATCGTGAATGGTTTAAATGGTTTGTATATGGATTTTGGGAATGAGCGTTGATGTTTCGCAAGTTTATAAATTTCACATTGAAGGTCGACAGAAATTGTATTCGAAAACAGGGAAAAAATACACATTTTAAATATTGAAAATTAGAATGACCCATTCTATAATGTCATACTAGAATTTCAATATCCCTAGGAACAAATGCAACATCACAGCTAGCAAATTGACATTTACTAGTCTCCTCAAACTAGTAAAGACGTCACTCATCATTGTCAATCGTCTTCCCCGATGATAGATCCTAATAAACACAGTGATGATATGAAAGATATTTAGCAGAGCAATTGGAACATTTCGTCAACTGGCTAATTGACAACATATTGCGAGATAGATTTGGAACGTAAACAGACTCTAATGTTATAGAATCAAATATTCAAGTACTCATTTTCCTATCATACAAGAGTGAGTCATCTGCAATTTTAACTTTAAGATAGTTAGCACACAATAAATATGAGGAGTAAAGATGATAAGAGCATGTCACATGATTAGACACAACAGAGTCAATAACCTACGGGACTTCGGATTAAGTGTTTGTGAGCAAATGAACTTGATGGATCGATGTTTGGAAACTAGAGAACATTTTATGAAGA
>CAIGRO010220994.1:0-17432 GCA_903798355.1 Fraxinus baroniana | reverse complement strand
GCAAGATGCTGTAAACGTTTAAACCCTGTAAAATAAAACCCGAACAGATGATTATTTGTTGAATTAGCACATGGACTATGATCATGTAACATACTGATAACGATAAAATATGCCATTGTCCCCGATCAGTGTGGAAAGGCAAGGTATACAAGATCAGTGAATAATGTCAGAAAACCATGGACCCAACAGCAATCATGTGCTTGTTCATCCGTATGCATAACTGAGGCCTCTCATATTTAAAGAAAATTATGATTAAACTGAACAGCACTATAGTCTAATTAATCAGTCACTATTAATGGATTATCTTTACTACAACACCAAAAGTCAGGACAGTGTCAGACCCTTCAATTGCCACCAAAGTGAAGCCAGGATGGAAAGAGAGAAAAAACAGACAAGCCCACACATATGGCCTACACGAATGAATACTTAGACATACAAAGTACGATGCTTACAATTGAAGGCAGAACGTTCACATAATGTAGATTTTGAGTAGCCAACTTTAGCTTTTCATCAATCAGACCACCGTCAACCATCAGAAGTTTCTTGGTATTCTCCATTTGACTGACATGGTTCACGATGTTCTTTGTCTTGTGTGAAGGGAGCCGATAATCCTCAAAAACCATAAGCTGTATATTTGACAGTCTTAATTAGATATAAGTTTGAAATAAAAACTGATCAAAATCATTTACAAGAGAATACTTCATAATTATATAATAGATGGTACTAAAAACCCCTGCCCCCTTTAACATGAGAAATTATGGAAATAGCGTACTGTAGAACACACAACAAGAGAGTTCACAGTGGACAAGAAATTAGTATCAGTGATAAGTAAAAAATTACACGTCGTTTAGTATGAAATTGTCATGTAGTGATGACAAAAATTTATGATCGTAAAAAGCTCAACTTACATGAGAAATTTCAGGTTGATTATAGAGATGATAAATAATTCTGTGGTAAACTTATAACATGTTTGGTACACTATTGCATATGACAAGATGGTATATAAACAAGTTTTCAGTTTTTCATTTTTTTTTTCTTCCTTGAGAAGTTAAGATTGTTAAGGACTATTCAATCTTCCCAACTAAATCAGTATCAATGATAAGTAAAAAATTACACTAGCAAATCATACTTTAACAGTACGAGTGATGACAAAAAATTATGATCATAAAAAGCTCAACTTACATGAGAAATTTCAGGTTGATTATAGAGATGCTAAATGATTCTGTGGTAAACTTATAACATATTTGGTACACTACTGCATATGACACGATGGTACAATAAACAAGTTTTCACTTTTTCACTTTTTTTCTTCCTTAAGATTGTTGAGTACTATTCAATCTTCCCAACCAAACATGCCATTATGGTAAGAAAACTGGCAAGGATGGTGGGGATTGGCATTTAATTAAGTCAATACCCTTGGAATAAATTATTCTTAGGTTTTCTTTTAAGCAAGGTTGAACAAAAATCTCTAACAAGACTACAACAAAGGGTTCATGGCAAGCCAGAGATCATGAAGATGAACAACAGTACTACAACCAGCATGTCCAATCATCTAAATTTTGGTAAATGTTCTGCATTTGTTAGGTGTCGACTATTGAGAATAAAAAATAATAAATGAGCTCCAGATATTATACAGAAGCTTTCCCATATATGACTGACACCTCAAGTCCCACTGGTAAGAGTTCAGCCATACACTTCATTTTCCAGATCTGTAATACTAGCAGAAATTCGTTTCAAGAAACTCGTTGGTCTGGACACAGAACTTTTGTATTAAAATGAGACAGTACAAGCATAACAGACAATCTAAACAAGTATCATAAGGGTTTGTATGAGCCCCATTTTCTGTAAACAGGAAACATGTATTCCTTCCCAAAAGACCTCATCATTAAAACAAACAGATACCATCTTACATGAATCACCCACATCCCAAGAGAATTATTGCCAGCGCATAATGCATAATGCATAATTCGTAACCCTAGAATATTAGTGACGTGAGCTACATCTGTTCATCTCAATTTTTTATTTTCTTTTAGACCCAGGGAGGGAAGATGACTTGCCTTCCCTTCTGCTGCACGAGCTGACAGAGCAATCTTCAGTCCCAACCGCCTCACCTTCTTGTTCAGCTTGATGGCATGACTTCGCGGCTTTGGACCATGCATAACAGCACCACCCCTAAACTGTTGACCATTAAGTAAATCTATTAATACTCAATTTAGAGCTTAAATGCATAATAATGCAAACCATTAGTTTGCATGCAAGACATGACCTGAGGACCACGCAGTGTTCCATGCCTAGCTCGACCAGTGCCCTTCTGCTTCCATGGTTTTCTCCCAGTCCCACTGACCTCACTAACAGTTTTTGTTGAATGGGTACCCTGAGGAGCATTCACACAACTCTCAGCTATAATAACCACCAAAAATTGAAGAGAACATAGCAGTATCAGAAAATAGAAAACATGTTCTACTAGAACATACTGACGGCTTCTAACAAGCTGAATGAATCAATGAAGACATGACAAAAAGATTTATATATGTGATTTCCGAACCATACAAGTTAGCATGAATAACACTCAACCAACCAGCTGAAGAATGTCACACCTGCTGCCTTTTAGCAAGCTGCCATCTTACAACACGGTGGATAATATCCTTCCTAATCGGTACATCGAAAACATCACCAGCCAATACCATAAAACCCTTATCTTCATTGTGGAAGTTTGTAACAGGAATCACCAGATCCTTGGTCGTACATCAAAAGATGACTTTCCAGGAACAGAAGGTTGCACTGAAGACAAACTACCCCCAGAAACATGACCATTCAAGCCACTAGAAAGATAAAATGATCGAAGTGANTACATCGAAAACATCACCAGCCAATACCATAAAACCCTTATCTTCATTGTGGAAGTTTGTAACAGGAATCACCAGATCCTGATAGAGACCTAAGACATCAACACAAATAATCAACAAGATAGTTCGAAAAATTTTAATGCTGGAACAAGAACTGTGTAATGATTTGAAGTAAATTACATTAATACTCTTCCTTTGTTTCTACTTTCCAGAAACAAAAAGGCATTTCCCTAATATCAAGACTTTCAATCATCTAAGGCATCATCAAGTACACCAGAACACAAAATGCATAAATTGACAAGTAATACATATCTGCACGAAGTATAACAGTATAAGGACAGCAATTTAACTATGGAACATTTAGCAGCACAAATAAAACTAACGATAAACAATAGTAACATTATGTCCTCGTACCAATTTTCCGATCTGGAGTCAAAACATGCTTTCTGGACAACATATCAGAGGGAAATGCACTTTCACTAGAATCTGGGGTCAAAATGGAAGTAAAATGCCTCGGTCGTACATCAAAACATGACTGCACATAAAATTTAATGAATTATTCAGAAACGGACAAACACAGAAAAAAGAAACACAATAAATTTTAGTTGTATACGGATCACAGTAATTATCAATCAATAATCATATTCAATGTGTGTAATGTATCTTTCTACCTTTCCAGGAACAGAAGGTTGCACTGAAGACAAACTACCCCTAGAAACATGACCATTCAAGCCTACTTCAAATTGCAAAACAGATGCTATTAGAAATCAAGACAAAAGTCATGCTTTGGTAAAAAACTTAAATTTAATTATAAAGTAAAAACATAAAATGGAAGATAAAAGTCCTTATATAAAAAAATCAACCTACTAGTAACAAGGAATTATTTCTTAAGAAAAGGAAAAATGAGAAAAAAAATTACATACCATTAGAAAGATAAAATGATCGAAGTGAAAGACTGGAATAATCACAAGAACCAAAGGCACGAAAAAATCTTCTCGAAACTGACAACGCCATTGCTAATGCCACCGATAATAGGTATCAAACCCTGAAAATATACTCCGGCCAAAGTGAAATTGACATCACATACCTCTTTATTGGTTTAGCTTCTGAAAAACAAAAAACAAAAAAAACGTAAAACACATTTGAGCTGAAAATCAGAGTTCTACATCTAAACCATTAAACAATATATTGGATTTACACAAAAATGAATACAATTAGTTTGAGAGTGAGTAGACGGCGAGAGAAGATTAGCTTACCAAAAAGAGAGATCGAATCGGGAAGGGATGGGGGAATTACGCGAAACGAAACCCTTTCGTAAACCTTTTGCAGTTGTCCATAAAATTGAGTTAATTTCACAAATCATCGTTAAGGTTTGTGAAAAGATTTATATTGATCCTTGAAGTATTATTTTGTCCTACTAATAGTCAATAAAGTTAATTTAACATACCACATTGGTCGGGGAGTTTCATTCTTTCGGCAGAAGTCGTAATTCGCAGGTGAGCGAAGCAACAAGGGTTGTCCGGAGCAATGTCAACGTCAAAAGCAAACTCGAAACGTAGGGCGCATTAAAACATTGTAATTAAAGAATTAGGTTTACTCATTTAAGGTATGTTTGTGCCACATTATTTTGAAAGAATGAATTCTTAAATATTAGATTAATGGAGAATGTGTGGTTGAAAAGAAGGAAAAATTATTAATGTGATGGAATATATTATTTTATTGAAGAATGTGTGGTTAAAAATGAATAGAAAAATAAGAATGAAAATTTTAATGTGACCCAAACAGGGGCTCAACATTTTTGTCAAAATTAGAGCCCAAATGGATATTGTAGTTGTGGCAATGAGATCCATTACAAGATCTACATGCCAACAGAAGAAACACACCCTAATGTTTTCCCTCCCTATGTTTAATTTCCAAACTAGAAACAAAAAGACTCGAAGTTTTGAACTTAAATGGATTTTGATAAGTCCTCACCCACTAGACTTGGTTTTGGGGAAATAAAACTGTCGTGTTTTTATGGAAAAACTGTGTTTTCCATGCTTATCAGACCACAATTGTGGATTAAGGATTTGAAATCAGAATGATTTTGAGAACCTGACATCAGACTGCGATGTTAATTTAATTTGGGAAAGGAAAACTTCAGGCTTTCTAAGTACTACCAGACCTAGGAAAGTGAAGCAGCTAAAACAGTTAGCAACAAATTACAATCCAGCGGCTAAAACTTCTGTATCACTAGCACCTCACTGAATATTCTCTGAAATGTGTTGAATTAGTTTCAAGATTAAATTAATCAGCTTGTAGCTCCACAGGCTTAAGTACTTCTGAGGGAGACTAAAGTGATCAAAATCAATCTTTGGGGGAGTAACATTATGATTTCAAGAAATTGATACTAAATTTATTGTTGCATTTTTTAGTCTTTTAGATATAAATTCCACCAAAAATAGAATACCTATTAGCAAAACAAGTTTCAGTGCATCTGTAAGACACCTTCCTAGCTTCCTGCTTCTCTTTATTGTCTCCTGCCAAAAGGAATGAAGAAGATATAAGTCGTACTGAAAAAATAAAACCTAAAAACTTATGATAATCCAGTGATACAAAATAAATTCTCAGTGTTATACTACATAAGAAAACAAGCACAGACAAGTGGTGACGAGTTACTTGATTCTTGGAGACCAAGGAATGTAAGCCCAGCTGAATATTGGTGGAATGTAAGACTTAAATCGTGGTAATATGAAGAAATATAATTTCAGTATCACCAAAGCATATAGCTTGCCTAAGCAAAAGAGCATGAAATTGTAGAGTACAGACTATGGGTCAAAGGACGAAAAGTATGAATCCATTTGCACTTGTAACCCAGTTCTATCATTTCTATGATATCAAGTACAAATAATTAGTATGCTGACACGTCCTCAGCTTTAGAGAAAAATGTCAGAGGATTAGACCCATGGACAATCACAATCAGATGAATGGAAATATATTTTAGCAGCAGCAACAAATTAAGCTTTGTTCCCAAATAATTAGGAGTCCTACATGAATCACTTTCACCACTCCATTTGGTCATTGCTAGACCTATCGAGAGACCTAATAAACAATCATAAATTGCATATTCATGTCTACATAAAACACATATAGGTAGCAAAAAAAAAAAATACTAAAAAGGAACAATTCGTGTAAGAATCTTGAGGGAAATCCTCTACCTAAGCTACTCACACTGCAGTGAAAACGGAAAGGTAATGTAGCAGCATCAAGAGAACAAAGAAGAAGAGTAAAAAACCTGATACAGACCTTGCAAATGTGGTATATGAACTCTCCTCAAAAGGAAGTAACACCAGCCTAACCACTAAGCTTCCTGGAACATCGACCTGATTTATTTAGCATACTCAGTAATTTTTTAAGTTTCAAACTGAAAATTGAATTGCATGCTAGAACAGTTAATCTCGAACAGCTCCATTTCAGACAATTGCATCTTTCTCATTGAAACGCGCTATCTTGTGAAGCAATGTATTAACTATAAGCAAAGAGAACATTAATGAAATACCAACGTAGTTTCTCTACAACTCCACATGCTGCTTGATTATATGGTGTATCCAACCGTACAAGTACCATCTTTTCTCCTTCCTGAAGTATCAACTTCCGAATGGATTGAAGAGTGAACAACTTACACATATTTGCTAGCGGCCTATCATAATTCATCAAGTTTCCTAAGCTGTGAATGTCTGTTATTTTTCAGTACCATTAAAGCATAAAAAGAACCATATTACTTAAGAAATTGACGATATGGAACAAACTCCATCACTAGATGATGAAAACATCTGAAAAGGGGACCAAAGAAGACTGACAAGATATCCAAAAGTTCTCCAAGCATGAGAAAAATCAACAAAAAAGTTCCTACACACTTAAAGTTCTGCCAAAATTGCTATGTTTATGAAATAAGTACTTTTTTCGAAATTTCTGTTTGTAGTAAAGTGTGTCTCGTGTAAAGTCAGGGGTTGAAAAAAAGTAATACCTGAAAGGAAAAAGGTTAAAAGTTTCAGATACACGTAAAAGAAAGTACCCCAACAACCTAAGAATATTGAAGCTCCATATGCAACTTGCGACAAGGCAAATACAATCTCTTTCTCCTGCAAATCGAATGGTAAATTTTCATATTAGGAAGTTGATGTGTTAGATGACAACAGAAAGTAAAAACATTAGAAGCAGTCAAAGAAACTAAATGAAAATTACACCATTATAATACAACTGTGTAAGTTATACATTGACCTAAAAAGAACATTTTTTTTCTTTTTCAAATTGAATTTTTCTGACTTCCAACTCAGGGTCCCAATAACACGTTAAATGTGGCAGTATGGTTTATCCTCCCCCAACTTGTATTATTACTTTTCAACTTTATGACGCACCAAATCATCCAAATTTCCGGTTTTTCTCAATTATTTTTCAATTTTACTTCTAACATCTCTATAAACACTGAGAAACTTCAAAAAGAAAAGATGTGCTTAACAAATAAAATTACCTCATATTCTTCTTCTGTAAGGTGCCTGACAATCCACGAAGTGAATATGAAAGGGATTCCTCTTGACGAGAACAGTGGAGCTTATGATTGGCCACTCAAATTTATATTCAGTGTCAGATCACTCAATTTTATTTTATTTCATCACGATCATCAAAATTTATACTTATACCATGGCATCTAATTTTATTTTATTTCACCATAGCCACTCAACTTCATGAAATATTTCACAATAACCACCCAACTTCATTTTAATTATTTTCACTAATTTTAAAAGGATCAAAATGGTAAATTTATATATATATATATATAATAAATTTTAAAAAACAAAAATCAAAGTTCTTTTATTTTATTTTAAAAACATTTTTTAAAAATAAGTTTTTTTTTTTTTTATTTTATTTTTTTAAGTGACATTTTTTTAAATAAGTTTTTGTTTTATTTTTTTAATTTTTTTTATATATAATGCAAAGTTACCGTTGTACCCCTGTAATAAAATCAAATCATGTGTCCATAGTGATACTAAGTATAAAGTTGAATGGCTATGGTGAAACAAAATCAAATTGGGTGGTCATAATTACACTAAATATAAAGTTGAGTGGTCATTGTTGTATTTAACCCAATCAATGCATTTATTTAAAACAGTAATTAGAGAAAAAAAGATTAGGAATAAATCAGAGCAAATAATTGCAGAATGTGAATGGAAATAACTAACCAAATACGTATTTGAATGTGCGCGATAGATTTGCACCCCCCGTGTCCATGTGAATGCTTCGATTTCAATTCATATGAAACAGTTTTCTTCATGGAGACGTTTAAAAATGGCTTGTTCAAACTTTGTAATTTCCACTTAAAATTTTCAACATTTACATATTTTCTACCTATGTTATAAATAAAGATCACCTTAAATATGTTATACAATTATAAAATATTATTTTATTTAAAAGATAATACTATCTAATTAACAAGTAAAAACCAAACACTTTCAAATTAAAATTTTCAAATCAACTAATTTTTCTTATTTGCTTATCCCAACGCAGATAAAAGTTTTATACAATTATAAAATATTATTTTATTTAAAAGACAATACTATCTAATTAACAAGTAAAATCCAAACACTTTCAAATTAAAAATTTTTAAATCAACTAATTTTTCTTATCTGTTTATCCCAACGCAGATAAAATTTCTCTCATTTTTCATCTGCTCCAACCTCAAAAATTCAAAAATTTATCAAACGTTAAATAAGAAAATATTTTTTAATATCTATCACTTCTAATCGGTAAGTATATTTATGTATGTTTAATTTTATTTTCGTTAAATTAGTATACTTTTTAATCGATAAATCTTATTTCCATATAAATTAATATTTTAATAAAAAGAATTTAGCAAATTTATATTTTTTTGAAGTATAAAAAAGAAAAAAATTATTTGCATGTATATTCTTTCAGATGAGATTCATGACAATGTATTTAACAGTCGGTTGTTAATAGCCATAAGCAGCAACCGGTTATTAACATTCGTCTGCATAACGGTCGGCTATTACCGACTGTTAGATCGGTTGCTAACAGTCGGCCCAGCTAGTTTGGGCAGACTGTTAACAATCGGTCCAATCTGTTGTCCCGTGGTTGAATCGATTTTTTGACTATATTTTTCTTATATTTAAAAATTATGTTTCGTCTGCAGATATGGTTGTAATCCCGATTGGTTACTTTGACGATTTCGAATTGGATGAAAAAATTCGATGGGTATGAAAATGGACGAGTGATATACATTGTGGTATTCTAATTTCCATAATATCGAGTACATCATATGTGAAATTATACCATGATTTACAAAACAAGCTGAAATTCGACCCTCTCAGTACGATATGGAGCTGAGATTTCAATTCAATGAGTATTCATCCATTTTTGAAGTGAATTGTCTATTCAATTGAACAAAATGCACCCGACTCTTCTTTACGTGACTTTAGTGAGGAAGAATGTTGTCGAAGGTGAATACAAATATTCGGATAGAAGGGATCACAATCCCAATGATTTTTGGGGCACAGTGGAGATAACTCGTGGGGGATGATGTGGTTATTTCCTATATAGTTGTTCATCATTGTGATCTCGCTGTTGTGCACATAATTCTCTATATAGTTCACGACAATGAGAATGAAAATGAATTTACGAAAGTAGATTTGATTGCTTTATTTTGTCACAGATATGAGTGAGGTGGGAACTCAAAGGTTAGATCGAGTGGACCGTTATCTAATTATTCTCATGGTTCCGATAATGAAGATTTGCATATCAAGCAACTGTTTGAAACAATGAAAGATTTGCAGGAAGTTGTACACCGGATTGCATAGAAATACAACTATGAGTTCAAAGTGAAGAAATCAAACAAGTTATTGTTGACGATTATCTGCATCGACAACAGTAGTCATTGGCTTTTGCGAGCGACGAAGATGGATACAAATGAGTTGTTTGTAGTTCGCAAGTATATACGAGAACATACTTGCGAAGTGAGAATTCATCGAAATGATCACAAGAAAGTCCAAGCATGGTTTATTAGTCTAATTATGAATGCAAGACCTAATTAACTAAAATCAATGCAAAGATTCCCGTTAATGCAAAATTAATGAATACATAATGATTAAAAGTGCACTAAAATCTCGAATCCTCTGGTATCAATCCCTTTAACCCTAACCTTACAATTCGACTGCATGATTCAATTATGAAGAACAACTAAATTGTTTAACAATTTCTCTCGAGTAAAACTAAACATATTCTCACATGTTACCCGACTATATTTTTATGACGAATGTGAACATATAAGAATACATTAAGGCTTTAAGAATACGTAAAATATATCGGTATATTTATATTCTCTATCAGACTTTACGACGATTAACACTATGTTTAGCTTGTTTTTTTATCTTTCGAAGGTAAAAAAAAATGTTACAATATTCATACAATCATTGTGCACATAATTGTAGAAAAGATCTAAAAATCGTTTAATAATTGAATACATGTTTGAATGTCAAAAAGAAAAATTAAGAATTAAAGGTTCATGATACAAAATTTATCGTAACTCTAGAATTAAATTATTTTAGCCTAACATGTTATGAAGAATAAAGCAAAAGATATAAAAGTTGTTCATCACCCGAAAAATTCTTGAATTCAATCTTGAGATTCTTGGATTCCATCTTGAAGCGTTATTTGCCTCTTTTGCAATCAATTCTCCACAATAACTTTGAGTTGATAAATTGTATTTATAGTACTCTCCAAGAAGTCCCAAAAGTCTCTTGAATTCATGCAAATAATGATTCAAAAGAGAGTTTCTTTGTTGGAGTTAAATCCTGAACAAAAACAACATTTAGGTCCCACATTTGACTAGGCGACCTAAATCCGGGCCCTCGCCAAGTTATGTGTTTCAGCTTCTGTTTTTTGAAAATTCAATCGCCCTGCTTTTATAGTTGGGTAGTCACCCAGTTATACCAACTTTCAACCTTTGCATTTTGGTCCCCGAATTATATTCTCGATTTGTTTAAGTCATTTTCTCTTGCAATTTCGATTCTTCAAGTTCTAATTACATCCAATTGAACCCGTAAAATCTTCAATTTGTGGTCTAAATCAACTATTAAAATGTTACAATTTAGTCCCCCCATACTTTGGATTTCATCTTTTTCTTTTCCAATTGCTTAGAAACAAGTCTAACACTGAAACAAACGAAAATTAATCCAAGTTAAGTAAAATTAAATACTTTGACGTTTTAAAAGCTCAGTAGTATAGTTCAAATAAGTACACAAACACACTTTACCTCCAAACTAAAATATTTGTTTGTCCTCGAACAAAATAAAATAAAACTTAGGAATAAACCATATAACTATCTTAAACTAATCTCAAGTAACAGACTCAATGTTGGACTGCTTATCATATGTATTAGGTTCGAATTTAAGAAACTATTTAGAAAGATCAAAACAACATCACAAATAAATTTTTACTCATTCGATGTTCGACTTATTGTGTGCGATTAATCAATATTGAACTAATACCCATACTAGAATATAATCAATCTAGTGTCGTTGACTTACTCATAATCCCAACTTCTTGTGGTTAGTTTTTTCTCACACTTTTCATGCAAAATCATTCCTTATACTTTTTTACTTCAATCTCGAGGTATTTCTAGCACACATGGTTTCCTAATAATCATAATGCATTTTTTCACACAAAGCGATCAGAATTAGATGTTCGTAAAACTAGAAGAGAGATGATAAGTATTTTTCAAAGTCACACTGTCAGTTTCTAGAGTTCAACTCTCAAAGTCCTTATCGGGCACCTATTGCTTTCGATAGTCTACATCTCATTTTTTTCTTTTCTTTCTTTCTCTTTTGATCTTATATTTATTTTTGACTTCTTACGTGAAAGACTTCTCTCTATTAAACTTTCTAAATGATCTCTATAGTGTCTTTTCGACCGATAACTCCCAAGTCAGATGACTATAGGGCACCAGATTTTAGATGCCCTAGTAGGCTTAACAACTCGAGTAATAAATGTTACGAAGAGAGTTATAAGATGTATCACATTTTTTTTTATTTGAGGTTTGAATTTTAAAAGTTGTCGGTGCCCATTCTAGACTCCTTAATGCAAATTCCTTCAACCAATGGTGAGATCTGAGAATTATAAACCATCAAACTTCAATGAACACAAGAACTAACTTTCCCCACTCCCAAATTGCTTTTAGCGGTTTGTTTCTATAATAAGGATCCGGGGATTCTAGCAGTTAGATAATTATGTTAAAGAGTTTGAGAATTCTATTCAAACCTAGATCAACAACATTAACAATTAAATCTACAAAATCAAATCATGTCCCAACATAAGTAATAAATTAATAATAACTATGTGCTCAAAAAGTCGAGTCTAACATTGGTAAGTATTCAAGTAAAAGCATAAGAAACGATGTTGCCCAAATTTAGCTAAAGTTGTACTCAATTCAAACAAATAATTGTCATCACGGCGACAAGTCGTTCAATGCTAATCTGGACACTATTTTTCGAGGCTTTTCTCAAATTTTTTAATTAAACAGTTATACAAACCCGATCAGGAGTTGAAAAATAAATATATATTCTAAATATCCTAATACTTACCCACCCGAAACAAAAATATTACATTGCCCCCAATATAAAAGCAAAAATAATTAAAATAAAGGAGTAATGATCAGAAATTTCCTTGGGTAGATGCGGATAGTAGAAGGATGAGGCTGGTCCGACAGTAGACTTCATGACAACTACTACTTAAGATTAAAATATTTGCTATGAATTCACACCAAAAAGAATTCTAATATTTTAATTTCTAGAAAACCTATCTAATAGAGCGTGCATCCCTACAAAAATCATATAGCTAGGAAAAGATAAGTCTTTCAAATTGGTTTGGAGATTGAAATCTAGTTGCAACCTTATGAATGCATATCACATCAATGTAAACTCAATATAATGCTAGGAAACAAACGATGAGCCTAAGTAAAATGAACTCAATAAACAAACATGCCTAAGTTACTAATGTAGGTCTTAAAGTACTAACTAAAATGTGTTAAAAATTATTTAAATGCATGAGTTTCTAAATATGGTCCTAAAATACTAATGCAATCCCTAAAACTAAGTATAATGAAATAGTTAATCAAAAAAATGAAAAGGGTTAGAAAAGTGGATTGTCTCCCATTAAGCGCTCGATTAATAGTCTAGAACTCAACTTTTGGGTGATTTACTCAAGGCGGTTCAAAGCGAACTACATTGGCAAAACAATTGACACTATGTTTAGTATTGCCAACCCCCTTGTTGAATCTCCAAACTTGAAAAGCTTCTTCTTCTTCATTGAGCTTTTCAATGATTCTACCTATCCCCTTCCTATGTGGGCACTTCATATAATCATTTACTTCTTGCTCTTCGACTTTTTGGCTTTTCTCATTATGAGATAATTTTTTGACAGTGACATAAATCTGAAATTTTTATTGCTCATCATCTACCCTCAAGATTAGCTTACTTACTTTGAAGTCCATAATGGCCCAACTCGTGGATAAGAATGATCGATCCAAGATTAGTGATACTTCCCAATATTTTTCTATATCTTAGATAAAGAAGTTCACCCTCTAAAAATATGAACTTACCCACTTTAATGAGCAAGTTGTCAACTACTCCTTGAGGGCGCTGGATCGTTCGATCTCCAAATTGAAGGGAGATTGTAGTATCATTTAACTCTCCTAAACATAATTTCCTATAGAAATAAAGATGCATTAGATTTATACTTGATCCTGAATCACATGAAGCATTAAAAGTATGATTATTTCCTATTGAGCAAGGTATTTTGAGACTCATTAGATCATTTAGCTTAGGAGGTAGTTTGTATTGCAAGATAGCACTCCACTTCTCATTTAGCGTGATGATCTCAAATTCATTAAGCTTTCTTTTCTTCGATAACATCTCCTTCAGGAGCTTTACATAGATTGGTACTTAAAATATGGCCTCAAGTAACGGGATGTTGACATTAAGCTTTCTAAAGATATCCAAAAATTTTGTAAACTGCTCTTCAAGCTTCTTTTTTGGTGCTTTCACAGGCGGATCCTCAATCATTTTATTCTTTGAAACATTTACGGTCTTTACTTGCTCTTTAGGATTAGTTTCAGTATTTCTTGGTTGGGTGCCTGGTGCTCTACCTGATATATCAAGTGTCATTTATATAAAAAAAATTATCTTCCTAATTACTACAACTTCGGATCGGATATCTAATAACGTAACAAATTGTATATAAATTTAACAATCAAATATCTATTGGATTATCAGATCGAATATGGACAAATCCGATTCATTTACAGCCTTATGCTAGATTAGCTTTGAATAATTTGTGGTTTCACGAAGTCACCAACTAGCATATTCCTTTCATCGACCATTGTCTCTTCATTCACTTGAATAATCGAATTATTCTGTGCATTAGTTATTTATGTAAGTTGTGCGCTTCTCTACTTTTCTTTGTTGACTGTGAAAGATGCTTTCATTTTTAGATCAGCTGATATTAGTTCACCATTTCCCGAATTACAAGCAAACTACCTGAAAGAGAGAAAATAGAAGCACTGTAATAAATTGATCTCAAGAAAAAATAAAATAAAAGCAAAACACTTGAATTAGTGAGAAGGTAAATGAAATCAAACTCAAATACAATCCTTGGCCACGACGCTAAATACTTGTCGATGAAAATATTGTTTCTTTTGAAATACTGCAAGTGCAGGATTCGTTAACAATTAGTAAAATGGATTTTGAGTCTATCGTAACACAGAGATTGTATTGGTTCAAGTTTAAAGTCACTTAACCTTAATTGAAACTATGGAATTTGGTGCCTTTTTTCTATAACTTGTGATTTAATAGTCTAATTATGAATGCAAGACCCAATTAACTAAAATAAATATAAAGATCGCGATTAATGCAAAATTGATGAATATATAATGATGAAGAGTGAACTAGGTTCCCAAATCCCTTGTATCAATCCTCTTTAACCCTAAACTTACCATTTGACAACACGATTCAATTACGAAGATCAATATTCCTAAATTGTTTTACAATTTCTCTCAAGTATAATTAAATTTATTCTCGCATTTGACGTAACTATATTTTTATGACGGATGCGAACATACAAGAATGCATTAAGGATTTATGACTATTTAAAAATTAAGGATTTGTGTTTTGGTCCCCGAATTCATTCTTCATTTTTAAGTCCTTTTCTCTTGCAATTTCAATCATTCAACTTCTAATTGCATCCAATTGAACTCGTAACATCTTCAATCTTCATTTTGTGATCCGAATCAACTATTAAAAATGTCACAATTTAGTCACCATACTTTGGATTTCACTTTTTTTCTTTTCCAATTGCTTAGAAATGGGTCTAATGCTGAAACAAACTAAAGTTAGCCCAAGTTTAGTAGAATTAAGTGCTTTGATGACATAAAAGCACAATAATATGGCTCGAATAAGTACATAAAACGGCACTTATCATGGAGGAACAACTTATAATGGTGGAGCATTGGACGAAGCCTTTTTGGATATGAAGAATATGGTATTCACTAATGATAGAGGGGGTTTGAAGGGCCCTGCTTGAGTTGTTGTTTGCACTATTCAGTTCCTAATAAAGTCTTGGTGGGTTCTCGAAATTGTAGAACCATTTGAGGACAATGGAGAAGATGAAGGGTTGTTTTTTTTTTAATTGGTGATTTAAATTATATTAGTGGCAAATTATGGATGGACAAGTCAGCAAACCAATTTAACGGCATACTTGGATGGAAACCCTCCAAAAGGACGATTCTTGCTAATTAGTAAAAGGTTAAGGGTTGAATCGGCCCAAAAAAAGGATGGAGGTACAACTGTTACTAAGTGAAAAGATTGGGGGACAAAAAGTGCAATTTACCCTTTTTCAACCATGTAGAGTCATATCGAGCTCAACGTACTGGACACATCATAGTTGCTTCGCGATTGAACTTCTTCATTCCAAAGAGAGATTATTCGTGGCAGCCTTTGGTGCTCAAAATGATTTTCTAGGAAGATTAGGCTTGGGAGTTAAGCCTTAAGGTTGGAAGATGAATGTAAATGTACTATTGAATTCTTTATAAACATTAAGACTCTATTTGGTTTAAATAAAAATTAGATTTTTAAAAGATTTTGATAAAAAGTTAATATAACGTGTCAATGAAAAAATTATGAAGCTCATGAACTGTGCGTTTAAAATTAATTATTGATTTTGACTTAGATTTTATTAACTTTTGTAGTTGAATCAAAGATAGGCTAAGTTGGATTAGTGTATTATAAAGTTTAAAATGTCTACGGTTATTGGTTCACAAGAACAATACATATAGTTTGTTTGATAGTGCGAATTGTACCATATAATCAAGTTGAATATTAAATAAAAACACATGTCAATAAAAATTAGTGAATCAATGGACATAATTAAACTGAAATAATTTATAGAATCCTAGAGTGCAATTTTACTTATAAAATGGAATATGTACAAAACAATAAATAAAGATTTCGTTAATAAACCTGACATTTTGAAATTTTATTGAAATCAGATTTTAATAAATAAAAAATTGATGGAATGAGTGGTTGAAAATTTGTGGATACCATAAGATAAGTTGTTGAAATTAATTGTTGACGTTGACTCATATTAAAATTTGAGTTTTAATCCATATCAAACAGGGTCTAAGTTCCCGACCAAGTTACAGGCGGTTAATTACTAGTACGGTTTCTTCCCTGTTTCCTCTGCAGTAGTCCATTTACTGTTGCCTTGTTTGTGCACAAGTCTCCCACGAAAAGAGCTGTTTCTATAGGCAAATACATGCAAGAATCATGTGCAAGTCATCCATCATGCATGAAACAAAGAACCAATTTTCTTCAACTTTTGAACTGTTAAATCCCAAATATAAATCATCAATTGGTTTAAAGAATCTCATCCCTCTCAAAATTTAATCATGCCAAAGTTAGAAATGAGGTCAATCATGCACATTTCATGCTCGATAACGATACTCCTATTAGTAATCAAGTTTTCAATTGTTGGAGGTTCATTACCAATCGCAGAATGGCCAATGCCATCACCTCTAGAATCAACATCCCTAATGTCTCTCTCAGAGGAGGACGGGGTTCGATTAAATCTGCATCCCGAGGGCGAGGGTCCAATCGCATCCCCTGCACTTTCGAAAGAGGATGGGGTTCGACTAGACGAGATAATAGGAAAGACTCTACCTGAAATAGAGGAAGATTATTATGGCATATGGAATCCTGCACCATACTTTGATGGAGGTGATGCAGCTCCCATTCCTCACGCATTAGGTGAGATTGATACCTAAATAGCAATTTTATAGTGCATTTTTTAAAATAATTTAATAATGTATGGTGCTTAAGAGTATCTTAGTAATATGCATACATTTTTTTTCTTGCTATTTTTTATATTTAAGGTTTATAATTAAATTAAAAGCATATTATAAAAGAATTACAATAATTTAAGGTTTTTTTATGTATACATTTTTATAGTGCATTTTTTTAAAATAATTTAATAATTTATGGTGCT
>CAIGRO010220962.1:0-21300 GCA_903798355.1 Fraxinus baroniana | reverse complement strand
GTAGAAACTTCCACGAGACGGTAAGAAAGAAAATCTATGTGACTATGCCTCGACAAATAATTAATTTACAATAAGAACAATCTGAATTACAGCAATAATAATGCGATTCGGAGATAATTTCAGAAACAACGAAAATCTATGGCCTGAAAGGTAATTCTGATAGAAATGTGTACTATATCCAAATAACAAAAGAGAACTATGGAACACCATAACAAGCCAAAGAATCATTTAAGATACCTCTACAGAATTGGATTAGAACCCTAGCTCAAAAGATGATTACATGCTATGCTGAAAGAATCGTAAAATAATGCCAAGTCCAGAAAAACATAGATCTTCAAGAAAACACGAAAACCTTGACATTATTTTATACAAAACTAGATGATACTGATGTCCACCTTTTTCATGGTGAACATGCCCCGTGCAATTGCTAAATCCAAAATGTCCAATTAGCATTGAGGTGACAGTTGGGATCTGGTAATATGTTACACTGCTTTACTATCATATATTCTCCTGATAGCATGATTTTTATTTAATTTTGAAGCAACATGCATAAGATGAGAAAACTAGTTTTACGCAATTCTAATAGATGAACTAAGAAATTTCTTGGAACAGTAATCAACATTGACATGCTTGCAACAAAGACTCACCTTCACTACTGAAGCAAAATTATCATCCAATATAATGATGTCTGAGCTCTCTTTGGCAACTTCTGTTCCTTGGATTCCCATTGCAAGACCAATATCAGCCTGCACCGCAATATAATTACAAACCAGATTATACGAACTGAAGAAAGATAAAACGACGCAAAACAACAATTCTTTAGAATACCTCATTATACTACACACTATTACATGTTCATTAGTGGAAAATGCTTGTTCCCAAGCCCAATCCAACACCGAAATGATTATCTTAATTGTCATAATCAACTCATGCAATCCCCACGGAATGTGGTTAGATAAAATTTCATTTTCATACCACCAAATAAGCGTATTCATGTTACGACAACATTTGAAACCTAAAATTAGGCCATTGCATGACCCAATATTTTCCACAAGTTACATAACAGGTACATAGATTTTTAGCAATCAGTGAAAGAGCAAACCTCATGTAGTGCAGGAGCATCATTAGTACCATCTCCAGTAACAGCAACAACGTGTCCCTTCTTCCTCAATGCTTGAACAAGTAAAAGTTTGTCATTTGGCGATGACCTACCCATCACCTGCAGGTGAAATGTTAAATATAAGAGATGTCATGCGTGCCACTTGAATTAATTGCATATAGACACCAACCAAAACATTTAGGCTACCAAGTTAACTGAAATACCGAAATTTTATCAGCCACTTCCAGCCTCTGCATCTCAGACATGGCACGGAATGCCTTTCCTTCAATAAGATTTGGCTCAGTAGCATCTCCCTTTGATCCTAATATCCCACACTCTAAAGCTATTGCTTTTGCCGTTTGAAGATTGTCTCCAGTGACCATACGTACCTATAAGATTGTTAAAAGAATATCAACCTTGTTGCAGGTGTTGACAAGATACATGGCAACTTCAGCATATAAATGCAGTACAGAGACTATGGATCCCATTTCAACAGCCATAGTTCTCCATCAAAGGTTCGGGAGCACAAACTTCCCTTGAGTTATGAAGTGTTAATAATTAATTGACTAAGAAAAGGTATTCTGTTCTGAAACTAGATAAGTGGCATTCTAAAATAAGCACAACAAACATCGATCAGCCACCATATCAACAACACAGAAGTCCAACCCAACATGAATCCAGGTGATAGCCACTTGTACACACACACTCATCATGCCATAAGCAGGTTCAAAGACTCTTTAACAATTTGTATAAAATGTACAAGTATCTGAGAAGAAGTGGGTCACTGGACATCGAAATGAACCGATATCAGAAGAAGGTGGCGATATTACTGCAAATATCGGCATACATTTACAGATATAAGCAATAAGAAGAAATGCAATGATGTATTCAAAGTCATCCAATTCATGCCACCGTTACAGATAGTGTCATCAACAGGGAAAAAAAAAGAGGATAATTACATATAAACATTTGGTGCCATATGCTAGGGGAAATTACGTTGTCAATTTGAATAAAGGTGCAGCATAAATCCGAAATAACTAAAATATAAAGACATGACTGCAAACCCAAATGTCATGGGTGTCAATTTTTCTCATAAATCCCTACAGAGCTTATCTGATAAGACACATAAGCTTTACAAGCTTATATGTTCATGTGCTAATAAGCAACCCAAACCTTCTTAATTCCCCTAAGAAAAATACCAGTGTACAAATAATGAAAGCATATTTGCATGACATTTGACAGCATTTCACAATAGAGATTTTTCAAGGTCTCTTCCCATCTTGAAACCACATCAAGTTGCTAAACACATCCACCTACTTCAGTTGGCCCAGAAATGTAAAAAGATATGAAGATAGAAATATTAGAAACACTAAAACGAACAATCGAATCCAAGCACGAGGTGCGGACAAAAATATGCAACAGTTTGGCAAACAAATTATATTCAGAAATTTCAGAACCCAGAATAGCATCTCCTTACTAATGAAAAAAGACGATATTGAAATGTAGAAGATTATAAAGAAGACGAACACGAGATTGATACGCCAAAAAAAGATACAAAGATGACATGAAAAGATTAATATGTTTTATGTCACTGTTGAAAAGAGATGGATATACCTTAACACCAGCATCAACGCACAACTGAACTGCATCTCTCACACCTGGTCGACAAGGGTCCTATATCAAAGATGCTCTCTTAGTGATGAAATACAACATATGGCAATTGTACATACGTACTTTTAAGCAAATGTATTTTACATATGGCCAGTGTCCATGCATATTTTGATGGAAACATATTTTACAAAGCAGGGTAATTTGACCTTTAGGGGGAGAAGCAGAAAAGATTAGTGATGTTAAAGGAAAAATAAGGAAAAGAAGAAAGAATACTTTCCAAGATAGGATATAAAGAATAAGATCAGGAGAAGTAAGAAGTGGTAATATGCAAAGGAGTGATAGGCCAAATATGAACAAGAAATCAGGCCCCAAAAGCAGGCCGAAATCATATAGTAAACCAAATCAACCATCCAAAGTGTACAAGTACTGGGTGGCTGGAAGATTGTAGTTACAGGCACAGTCAGGTGACAGCCGCCATCGGATATGCTGTTGGTAAGACCAATGAATGTCGACTAGAAGATGCTTTCTCATATTCAAGAGTACATAAATACCAGAACTTTGATGTGGTCTTGAGGATATACATAGATAGCCTTCTGACCAAAAAAATAATGGAGATGGATGCTCTCTACAGAGGCATGGGAAATTATATTTACTTGATTATATCTACATAAGGTCAAAAACTGGAACGGGGATACGATAAATCACTCAGTGATCAGAATTTACAGAAGCTATATATTTGTACTGCATTTAATGAAATATCTCATGCCTTCCAAGATTGGGGATGTCATCTTAGGAAGGGAAAGTTACCAAAGACAGTAGAACAGAGAATTGATTTTCAAGATTTATTATCTTTCAAGAAAATTTAAAACCATAATCGGAGGCTGATACCGTTCATGCATCATATTCAAGAGTACCATAAAAACCAGAATTTTAATATGGTCTTGAGGATATATAGTTAGCCTTCTGATCATAAATATAATGAAGATATACTCTCTACAGAGGCATGGGAAATTAGATTTACTTGATTATATCTACTTAAGGTCAAAAACTGGAACGGGGATACAATAAATCACACAGTGATCTGAATTTACAGATGACATATATTCGTACTGTATTTTAGCCCCCGTTTGAGTCCCATTTTAACAAAAAATTAGTTCTGTAATAGTGATTTTTTTGGATATTGTGTAATTAAAAAGTAGGAAAAAGTTTTGTGTTTACTCGTAAATTATTTTATTGAAAGAATGTGTAGTTGAACGTAAGTTCGAGGAAAAATATATTTTGAGATAATGGGGCTCAAACAGGGCCTTAATGAAACATCTCATGCCTCCAAGATTGGGGGGATGTCATCTTTGGAAGAGAAAGTTACCCAAAGACAGAACGGAGAATTGATTTTTCTTTCAAGAAAAATTAAAACCATAATCAGAGGCTGATACTATTCATACATACCTTGATACCGACAATGGCAAGTAAAATAAGGTTTTTTTCTGGTAATTGCCAATTCTCCATTTCCACATCATTAGAAGGGACCTTCTCAATCTCATATGACCTGTAGGCAATAGCAACACAGCGTAGACTTCCTGCAGCCATATCTTCTATTGCTTTCTTGAAATACGATACCTTCAAGACAATAATAAATGCACTTATAATTAATATCAAGTCCAATATTTTTAAACAACGTAAATACTCGTACACGTATTTGGAAAAATCTATCTTTATCATTTAAGACTACACGTTGCTTTATAAATTTTCCTATATTATCAGAACCAGCAGCTAACCTCTTCATATTTAACAAATTAGAGCAAAACAATATTTTCAAGTTTTTAAATACCCAATACTATTGAAGAACTTCCTACAGAAGGGAACAGAAAGAGGAAACAGCTAGTTAACTATGAAAAGAAAATTTCAGAAAACCTTATCTTCTTCCATCTGCGCCACGCAGCCATTTGCATCCATATAATCGGTACAAGATGCAAGGATCATCTCTGCAGCCCCTTTCCAGTGTACATGAACTTCTGAATTCGACTGGAAAAAGAATTATCGATAAATACAATGAGTGGATACATGTGACCCCACCAAAATTGCACTATCAATATCTGCTACTGATATCCTACTAAAAAGAATGGACGAAACTAAATCTAATCACTTAATTATCATATTTGGCTTCATACACCTTTCGTTTTGCATCCTTTTGCTCCTACTTCCCAGGGCAAGTCCATTTATATTAGTATCAAATATAGTAGGGGAGCCAAAAGTGCAACTGCATTATAACAGATGATTTATTCTGTTACCAGTTTTAGAGCGACGCCACCTCTCTTTTTCTCTGAGTTGAATGGAAAAGCATGGATTATCAATGACTCTGATCGAACAGCATCAAAATCCATCCCAAGCTACAGGAAACATAACAACTCAGCTAAATGAAATAGCATAAGAGAATGAAGGAATGTACTGACTCGAAAACATAATTATCTACATTACATTAACAGCCCACTGAAGAATGGCCTTTTCTGTTGGAGATCCCGAAATCTCCACAGTTTTACTACCCTGCAAAAGATCAGCAACAAGAAGTTTGAACGTTGTAGTTTTGTAGTTTTGTAATGGTCTAAAACTGATCAGATATCAATATTTTGTCAAGATGCTTGAGTTTTCAATGTAACTATGAATGCTTGACAAGATTCTTATGCTACATATGCAGCTAATGTTCAGATATTCCTTTCCAACAATAACTAAATATTGGAAGTAACATTTCATACAAAACCAGGATAAACTCAACCAGCTTTGTGTAGATTTGTGATATCTACATCATCTAATACCAACACTTTTGACAGTGTTAATTCAATACAGACAGTTCATGCCAAAAACAAATAAAAGCACATATAAAAAGGCAGACAGATGCAGCACTTCAAACAATATCTCCAATCTCTTCTTAAGACAAGGAAACAAACAACTTGTGGCCAACTTCCATTTTTTCAACACAAGAATACAATCAAGATTAATAACCTATTGTCCACAGATTCCAAAAATCGTGAATGGAAAAAATTCAGAACTACCATGATATGAAGAATTTCAGAGTATATTGTATAAGAAATTTCAGCATGCTGAACAGTTTTCCATTTCAAAAGTCAAAATGCTTCTTGAAGTCCAGAAATTTTATCCAGCACTTCCCACTGAGGTAATAATCGCCTCCAAAATTGCAGACGACCTCAACATTACAGTGATTTTATGGTGTCAGGTGCAGTAGTCTTATGCGCACATAACTTGGGGGATTATATTGATAGTCAGAAATGGTAGTAAGTTACGAGGTCCAGGAAGCTGCTGCTACCATGCCCAAAATATCCGGCCGGTGCATAGCTGTACTAGTCGAAGATCCCACTGGCGAGTGGCTAGTGACCACTCCAGAGGTAGAATATAAAGCATGCTGCCAAAGATTGCACTGACGGTGCTACTCCGTTCTGATGCTGAGCACATGTAGGTGTCAGCATTGCTGTCCATTAGAGGCAGCAGGGCAGAAATCCACATTTTTTCTTACTGAAGTCAATGAAAAGCCGGTGATGAGATGAAAGTGAAGGCATGGTGAAGGAATGGAATGGTAATCAGGGGGTGCTGGTAAAATGTTTCTTCAAGTTCATTTTCTTAAGAAACCAAGGCCTGAACCAACCTTTTATTGATGTGTAGATCTAGTAAGAGAGAATCCCAAACTGTTGGGCACCAAGCCAATTTGTGAAATATACAAGTTAAACATAAGAATCTCTGAACACGCATGCTTGCACACATTCACTAACACTTCAATTTGAGACAAAACAAATATTACAATATAAAATTACATGCTGTCACAATCTAATATGCAGATAAAAATCATCAAAACACGAGCAATAAGCATCACTACAATCATTCAATTAGAATATCAAGTAAAATTAATGTACTAAATGGTTGCTATTTAGCTATAACCCACCTCAGGGACATATACGCTGCCAATTGTGTTCTGTGCAATGCCTTCAATAAGTAGAGACGCAACAATAGGAGGAAGCAGTGACTTATTCTCAGGGGGTTCAATCTTCTTGCCACAAGCAAACACATTAACCACAGTCATCTGCAGAAAGTTTGGGAAAAAAATCATACAAAAGAAAACGAATTCCCAGATCTCCACCAATTACTCAATAGCTGAAACAACTAACAACCTCTTCCGTGCCCTCGCCTCCCAAAGATAAAAATTCCCCAAGATTAGTGTAAGCAAAATAAGAAAAAAAAAATACTGACCTGATTCAAAGTTAGGGTCCCGGTTTTATCGCTGCAAATAGTTGTTGCTGAGCCCATGGTTTCACAGGCTGATAGCCTCCTGACCTGCAGTTCAATTATAAATTATGAGACATGGAAAAAATGCAAGTAGATTGTAGGAACAAGAATATGGCTGTCACTTCAAATAAAGTTAGCACAAATACCAAGGCCTTGTCCTCCATCATTTTTCTCATTGAATAGGCAAGCCTACAAAGAAATATAAAATTCAGTAAAATAAAAATGTGCAATGCAAATAAAGGCACATGTATATACATGCACACATGCCTGCAGATGCGATAAATGCACATGAGGTATCATAACCATTAGAAGGAAAGAATTTATATAAAAAGTATCTGACATCCTACGAACTTCTTCTAGACTTTAAATTTAAAATAGCAAAACGACAAGCACGGGCTTCAATAGATGATGTAAATAAACAAATGAACTTACGTCAGAGTGACAGCTAATGGAAGCCCTTCAGGTACTGCAACAACTACAATGGTCACCTAGAGTTTCATCTAAATAAGTTAACAGGTCAAAAATAAATATTAATATAAACAACATCAGTTGATTATCTAGACAAGCACATACTGCAACAGTGAAAATCTTTATGAAGCCATCTATAGCATCACCAACACTAGTCTTCCCTGCTTGGAACAGGGGAGTACCACCTGGATCTGTGGTTTTCCCAGTAAAAAATCTGCCCAATCAAAAAGCAAAGATTACCCATGGCACTTCTGCGATACAAAACATGAAGTCATATATTGAACCATTTACTAAATCTAAAGCTACCTGATCACGAGGACAACCAGAACCACTACAGCCACGGCAAGCCCAACAATACCAATAAATGTTGCGACCCCATTTAATCGTACCTGAACTTTTTAAAACACGACAATGTCAGTACTGTATGCAGCCATACTCAGCATGCAATGTAAAAGTTCAGGAATTCCGATGAAAATAACCTGCAATGGTGTTTCTTCACCGTTATCCTCTGATATGCTGGCCATCAGCAATCCCCATTCCGTATTTATCCCAACGCTTGTTACCTGTGAAAGAAAAACATTCCAACAAACTGTAAGCTACCACGTTAAAGTCTATGAAGATAGCCACAATCACTCAGGGAGTACAAACATTTTAAAGAAAATGAAATATATGTTAAAGAAACAAAACTTTTATCGAGTCAATGTACTTCACAAATGGCCATAGCAAACTTAAAATTGTAGCTAAAAATCAGCAAGCGTGCAAAATATAATAATAGTAGTAGTAGTAACATAATATTACTAGTCCAGTACTACTGTACAAAATAATAAAAATAGTAAGGTACAAGTTTTCACTCCTAACCAATGAGCACACCATCAGACATTAAGTAACATAACCTAAAAGCAGGTCAGCGTTATACATTACATATTTACATCTTAGTTTTCATAACCTCCGGCAAAAATGATATCATTAAATCTTATACAAAATGAACTAAACATCGCATCAGAATGTATCATTTAGTTTTGTCTACTAAATAAGAATACCGAGGCTTACAAATGAATAACATTTCTATTCAGGCTGTGTTTGAGCCACATTATTTTGGAAAAATGTATTTTGGAATAGTAGATTAATGGAGAATGTGTGGTTGAAAAATAAAGAACAGTTATTGATGTGATGGAAAATATTATTTTATTGAAAAATATGGGGTTGAAAATGAGTAGAAGAATGAAAATGAAAATTTTAATGTGTACCAAACATGAGCTCAATACAGTTCTTTAATCTCTTAACTTACATTAACATTGTTAAACCATTAAACTATTAGTTACCCATCCAAATTTGAACAGGATAGGTCATTTTATCGTTCTCTTTATTGCATCCCTGTTGCTTGATCAACCATCAACTTTAATATACTCAGTTTTCTACTTTTTAGATTCATCAAGTAAAAGCATATTATAAGAAAGGCTCAAACTTCAAGCCTTATGGACTATCCGCAAATTGTAGCAGAAAAGACACGCCAATTGATGTTATAACTCGAAGAAATGGAAATACTGGATGCACTACTAGTACGGAGAAGAATATTCCCATCAGCGGAAATCTAGATTAAATGACCAGAGCCAACATTCTGATCAATGAGATACACGAAGGCTACCAACAAAAATAAAATGAAACAAACAAATTATTTGGATCACAGAAAAATAGTGGCATATAGGAGAGAATACAGTGGAAGCATGCAACAGCTATAATGGCCTCATGCAGACACAAGCAATAGTTAAAACCAGTGTCCATCATGTACCTGATTCCCTACATATTTCTGTGTCAAACCTCATCACAACTAGTAGCTGTGAAATGCTTTCTTCCAAATAGATACCCATATCAATACATATACTCTATAACAATGATGGTTGTGAATTTTTAAAATAGAATTCTATTTTTTATTAAGTCAAAGTTGATGAAAGAGAAACAGAATATTACCAGCATGGTACCATAACCATCAGCAACCTTGCATCCGGACATAAGAAATGGTGCCTTTGGATCCTTGCGAACCTGCAGAACCATGACTGGTAAACAAGAATATGGGTATGATAACTACCAAATTATACAGTAGATTGCCTACTGAGGCTTACAATTTTGCTCTCCCCAGTCATACTTGATTCATCAATCGCAAGGGAATGACCAGTGATTAGAATTCCATCTGCAGGGACCTATTAACACGTTCAGGAACACGTTCAGGAAAAAGTAAAGAAGATTATAAGTAACATTGATAGAAAAAGTGGCTTCATTTTGAATGGGAGAAAGAGGTCTTCTCATTCACCTGATCACCAATTTTGAGAGGCACAACATCACCAACAACTATATCAAAAATAGAAACCTCAATTCTCCTCCCACCCCTAACGACCTGTATAAAATTAGAGGAAATGTGAGGAAAAAAGCAAAAGGGAGGGAAAAGGAACTAATCCAAAGTGTATAATACCTACCTCCATGTGTATATTTTGCTTCTCTTCATTTAAATTTTGGAATTGGAGGGATTGTCGGTAATCACTTACAGCTGCAATATGGTAAAAGTACACATCTCATAACTGCCTAAAGTTGACAATGCCCAAGGGGACAAGCATAACACTAACCCAAGAAGTCACAAAACGTGAATTTCAGAGAGAATAAACACACGGACAGACAGCATCTATACAGTGACACTTAAAATCTCAAGTCCACCAGCTCACTCAACGTCGTGACATGGATTCCTCTAAATCGAAATTCCACAAAGAATGGAGAATGACAATTGTGTTCAACCACAGGACGAACAATAAAAGAGTTAACTGCATTAGCATATAATTCCAATCTATTGCACTTCTTGTCACATAAAACTTTTTAACATTGGTAAAGTAATCAAAAGTGAGACGAGGTCAACAGCATCCCGCAGTAAAGCATAATATCATAAACACATGCAAACATATTGAAACGGCACAAAAATAGAAGGCTATAAATCCTAAATTCTTTAGTATACCTGTAAAAACAATGACAATAAGTACAGCCAAGGCAATGCTACCCCCATCATACCAACCTTCTTTTATACCCTAAAAAAGAGAATAAATGTGAGTTGGAACAAAGATGTTTTGCATCTCTCTATATATTTACAAATTTGATTAATTGCTTAAAATGATAAATGGAAATGTAATCATCATATATCAAGTACACTCTGCATCATCGTCTATTGTTATCACATTACAGATTGTTGCTTAGCAACCAATCAGAAAACTGAAAAGAAAACAAATTCCATTCCTATGCCCAAGACTGTCGGACTGGATTCTATAAATTGATGAAAATCTAAGCCCCTGTTTGGGAAGAATTTATAAACGGTTTAATTAAAAATAGATAAAAATGAGTAGTGGATAGTATTCGTGGGTCCACCGGAATGTGTAGTTGGAAATTAAGTTTGACCATTTATAAATAAATAATAAATTTTCCAAACGGAGGCCAAACAAATAATCAATTATAGAACATCTAATACTTCTCAAAAGGCAAGGAAAAGGAAATCAAAAGACTGCATATTTCATGGGACATTGTCTGCTTAGAATGTTTAGTTAAAAACATGCATATAATTACCTTTTTTTGGGACAATTTCTGTCTGTGTAAGAGAAACAATGAATTACGAACTATTCAGTACTTTTTGATACCAAACAATTCGTCAAAAATGAAAAATTAACAATACCATATTAAATTGATTCAACCAAGCCTACAGATTTAAATCAAACACAGAACATTTCATATACATATAAAAGTAGAATGGCATCTTCCAATCAGCAATCACATTGCTTCTCTGCAGAAAATGTCCAGGTGAAAAACTAATGCTCATCAAGAAGAAAAGGCACACAGTTGAAGAAGCACAGACAATCAATTAGATGCTGCACGGTGCACAGGTAGAGTGACGTAATCTTTATAAATTGTATAAAAGGAAAGTATACTTCTCTCTGTTATGCAATCAAAATTTAATAAATAGGCTCATTTGTCACCTTCTGACCTTACCTCAGACTTTATGCCCAGTGCCAAAGAAGCAGCTGCAGCAACCATCAAGATAATCAAAGTTGTGTCTCGACAAGCCTCCCAGAGAAACCTCTTTAGATAAACGAAGAAAAGAAAATAATTTCACATATTTATTCACGAGAGAATGTTAACCAGTAAAGACAATGGACAATTGCAGCTTCAAAATTGGGACTTTCAATACTTACCCAGAAACTCCTGCCTTTTTTCCGAGGATATGTGTTTGACCCAAAAGCTTTTGTTCTGCTTATGAGATCAGTCTCGTTTGCAGGTACACCTTTCTCCAAATTTGATTTTAATTTATCAGCGACTCCTTTGACCTGATGCCAAGGACAAAGGGGAAAAATAAAAAGAAGTCAAAGACATAATAATGACAATAATATTGCAGTTTTGCAAAGGAAAAGAGGTCAAAGTTAAAATGTGAGACGGTGGACTTGCCCCTCCTTGTTGCTCCAGCAGAGAGAGATCGTGCTCACGGGACATTGAAACTAGCTCCTCTAAGCTAACATCAAAATCACCGACATGGCCCTGTATTGAAGGCAGTTTCTTCGGCACTCCTGGCTCTAAAATGCAGAAATGTAACTTCAGTACCAATAATCAAACAAAAAAACAATAAAATTCTTTGTCGGTCTAGAGACCATACTGTGTGAATCAAATATCAAGATCGGAGCAGGATGGGAAATGTCAAACAATCAGTAATTTAAACAAATATGCAAACTTGCAGGTTGTATATGAGTTCATATATAAACTATCTGGAAGAAGAAAACAACTATGAAAAAGCCAGACATTTTCGCCTCCCAGTTTAGAGTGACACAGCTTGCAGTTACAAGCTTAAACACGAAATATGAGAATAACAATGAAGATGGTAATTTATCACATTGTTAAGAACATGATGCCAATATTATAGGAGCACAGGGGAAAAATGTGCGTTCTTCATTATATGGAAAATCTGCCGCTTGGTGCTATCTATTGAAATTTAACATCTAGTCAATTTATTACATGCCATGGTACAAAGAACAAGAATTACCATTCACTCCTTGGCCAGCTGCTTGGAAGAGAACAGCAGCCTGTTGAAGCAAAATTGATTTAAGAATTGATGACAAACTCAATAAACTTCACCTAATAAAGAAAGAAGTATGGTTTACCCGAATGACTTGAGCATGCATTCTAATCTTCGCAATTAGTTTCTTCCTCTCTTCTTCTTTTTTCAAGTCCAACGTATACCGAAATCGGCGAGAAGCATTCAGCACAAGTGCAGCTTGCTAGGGAGAATACAATTAATTTATATCAAAGATTGAATGTCTCCTTAGATAACCATATACATATACAAGCAATACCAAGTGCTAACACATCATTATGCAGCATAAAGTATACATGTAATGCAGTTCTATATTCATTTTAGATGCAGGACATAGATGGTGACAAGATTAAATCCATAATCAGTTTCCAGAGACAAATATCATGGAACTGGGAGAACTACACCAAACACCTTCAGTTCCCTTATTTTATCATTTCTCACAAAAACCACTTTTTGCCTGTTCCATTTCCACTTTGGGAGTGATTTTCCTATTAATCATTAGTCATATGCCTAATCATCCTTGCACAACGTAATCGGAAAACATCCACATCGCTTCGCTTCCATGCAACGAACACGGAATTTGGATCACTCAGTGGAGGATAACATTTGTCAAAAATATAAATTCTTACATTCTAGATGTAAAGCCAGTTATAAGACCCTGTTTGGTTCCACAATACGGAATAACTGTATCCAGTGTCTAAGTTAACAAACAGAAAGGGAAAACTCGAACTGTCTTAATGATAGCAATATCCAAAACTGTTCGTCCTTGCACACAACCACATTCAAACATCATATAGATGGCAACTAATTTTATTCTGAAAATATTCCCCTTACACTGCAGACACTCAATTTATCCATAGACTCCATAAGCCACAAGAATTATAAAAAATAGAGTGAAGCTGATACCCTTCACAGCCTGTTGTATTTAGCCCCTGTTTGATGGCCATTATTTGGCAACAACAGTATTTTGAATAGTGAATTTCTGGAGAATGTGGGGGGTTAAAAGGTAAAGGAAATTTTTGGGTTTAACAGTTTATTGTGTTGGATGTGTGGTTGATAATAAGTACATAGAAAAAAGAGGTTGTAATAAAGGATATCAAACAGGGGTTTAATGCAATAGAATGGTAGAAAACTCATAATAACTGAAATGTAAGGAAAAGGCAGTACGTGAAAATTCAATAGCATTTAAAATTTGAATTTCCTCAATTTCACATCTATTTATGACCTTGTTTGATTCTATTTTTTTTCAAAATACATTTTTCTCCCTCTTTTTTCAACAAAACATATCCTCCAATAATTTTCTCAACCGAGAAAATTATTCTTTGGTATGCTTTTGAGAAAATAATAGAATCAAAAACAAGATAAATCAAAATCCAGTGGGAAAAAAAAAAAAGAAATAAATAAATAATGCAACAGACTTACTCTCCACCTCCGCAACCGATCCACCGGAGCACTTTTAGTTCGAACAATATCGAATGGTCCTGAACCTTCATCTTCCTCCTCACCAAACTCTCGGCGACTGTTAGCCGCCTCGAGGTCGTTGTTGGTGCGTCTATACGGCGAGCTCTTGAAGTCCTCTTCACTTCCGTTGATCATTCTGAAGTCGCAGGAGAGATGACACGCCTTAACAAACAAACAATCACAATTTCACTATTTCCTCACAATGCGAACTCAAACTAGGGAATTTTTAGCCACGCTTTTAGGTTATCTGCTAGCAACTACTATAGAAGACAGATCAAGCCGATAAAAATGGTAAGGAAAAAAGTGATGCGAAAAGATTCACGGATTTTAACAAGGAGTATTTATAATTAATTTTTCTAGAATAGAAAAAACCTGCAAGGTTTAGAGAATGCTGAGAGCCTGAACTTGCTCGTGGGATGAGACTCTGCGAAACTGCCAGGAAATTTCCTTTTATCTCCTTTTTGAAAAATCTTCAGGATAGCGGTGGAACAAATCATTTCCAACTACATACCTTTCAATAAAAAAAATTTAAAATTTTAACCCCTATTTTATGCACATTATTTTCAAAAGAATGCATTATGTGATAGAAAATATGTGTTTGAAAAAGAAGGAAAAGTTATTGATGTGATAGAAAATATTATTTTATTAGAGAATGTATGGTTGAAAATGAGTATAAGAATGAGAATGAAAAAAAGAATGTAGTCCAAACAAGGGCTTATATCCTCCAAAAAAACAAAAACATTATTTCAAAATATTTTTTTTTCCCCAAATGGGACTCAGAGCTTATTTGATACTAATTTTAATCTAACTAAAATTGAAAATATAGTCGTTATTAGGTCTCCTTCGTCTAATAAAAATTAACAATAATGACTACTTTTTCAATTTTAATCCGACTTTAATCTCTACCAAATATACTCTCAATAGTCCACCAAATCACAAAATTATGAATTTATGGTTGGTTAACGTGGGACTGTAATTAATAAAAAAACTTTCAAATTTTGTTCAGTAGATTTAGGGTCCGTTTGATTGAAAATATGGAATTTTGGTAGAAAGAAAATAAATTACAGAGAATTGAATTGGCTATAATTTGTTTTACTAGGAATTTAATTACATGCGTTTGATTTGTATAATTTTTCACCTGTAAAATATTGAAAGTTTGGTGCCCATTTGACTTTATTTTTCATGTAAATTGTCCATTAAAGTGGTAATTTTTTTTACCATTTGGTCTTGAATTTGTTCCAATTACCAAAAAAATTAACATACCGAAAACCATTCGTTTGGCTTTATTTGCATGAAAATTATCAATAAAAGTGATAAATTTTTTTATCATTGTGTCTATAATTTTTTTCAATTACCAATAAAAAAGCAGGAAAATTAATTGGTGGAAATTGGTTTTCCACAAAACCAATGTAAGCATATGAGCTAAACCAAGAAAATGAATTCTATGGATCAAAAATAAAAAAAAATGTGTCAAAACAAAGCAAAAGAGGAAGTTAGAATTTGTTTTTCATTTTCCATGAAAAATAATGGTCTATCAAACAGGTTATAGTTAAATGTTTCGATGGCCACTAAATTTGTATCATATCATGACTTACTTATCGAACTTTCAAAAACGTCCCATTAATTACTAAACTTTACTCGATATTGTCCATTACTCATCAAGTGGATGCCATTTGAATTCATGCTGATGTGGAGGAGGAAATTATGACGCATCCAGTTAACTTCTTTCAAATGGTAAGACTTTGGCCTAGTCAGCTCCACGTCATAAATTAGTCAATCAAACTGGAGATGGAACCGGATGTTCCTCGGCACCCTTATCCATCCCCTTGTCTTATCAATTCTCTGAACTCCTCTTCAGTGCTCTTCAACATCAATGACAAACTAACCACAATTCCACATTGTACAACCTTCACGTGCTTTGGCTTTATCTTTCTCTCCAAACTAAGTGCAAAATATCAAAACAAAGCAAAAGAGGAAGTTATAATTTGTTTTCTATTTTCCATGAAAAATAATGGTCTATCAAACAGGTTATAGTTAAATGTTTCGATGGCCACTAAATTTGTATCATATCATGACTTACTTATCGAACTTTCAAAAACGTCTCATTCATTACTAAACTTTACTCGATATTGTCCATTACTCATCAAGTAGATGCCATTTGAATTGATGCTGATGTGGCGGAGGAAATTATGATGTGTCCAGTTAACTTCTTTCAAAGGAGCATGCTGCTCTGCCAGGCCTGTAAAAGGCCTGGCAGAGCAAATGAGAGAGGGGGAGGGGTGTTTAACATGGGGAGGGGTGGATTTTTTTAACGAGGACCCACCTCATGTGAGAGAACTACCTCTGCCAGGCCTTTTACAGGCCTGGCAGAGGAGGTTATTCCTCTTTCAAATGGTAAGACTTTGGCCTAGTCAGGTCCACGTCATAAATTAGTCAATCAAACTGGAGATGGAACCGGATGTTCCTCGGCACCCTTATCCATCCCCTTGTCTTATCAATTCTCTGAACTCGTCTTCAGTGCTCTTCAACATCAATGACAAACTAACCACAATTCCACATTGTACAACCTTCACGTGCTTTGGCTTTATCCTTCTCTCCAAACTAAGTGCAAAATAGTGTGGAAAATCTTTTTAGTTTATTCAAATTACCCATCATTTTTTGTCAAAATACTCAAATTTAGGCTTGATTTCGATATTATCATCTTTCGAAAATCCTAAGGATATTAAATAATTCAGCTTATGAATCAAGTCATTAACATCTTCACCCCACTGGAAACTAACAAAATGGGATCTTGATTAGCCAATGAATACATATCCTTGAAGCCCAATCTTTGAAGATAGAATAAAGCAAGTTTAAGCCGGTCTATTACACTGGAAATTAACAGTTTGGGACATTTGTTTATCACCTTTCTAAAATTTTGTTAGAGACTTTTAAATCATATAGTTAAGGCCGTGCAATGCACGGACTTTGTTATTTTGAAGGTAATATTAGCGTTGAATATAAAGGATTAAAGGAAGACATAAGCAAGATTAGCAAAATGATCTTAATTGAACAAAATAAATTTACATATGATTTCACCTATAGAATATAGTTATAAAACATTCAAATAGTGCGAATAAATAAAATAAAATAAAATAAAAACTTAAACAAGATCCATAAGAAATTTATCTTTCGAAATTGTTATGTAAAAAATAAAACAAAGAACAAATATACATCCAATAAAGTATGAAAAGAATAATTCTTTATCTTTACAATCATCCATTGTTACATCTATTTGTTCAAGGGCAACGCCCCCGACGGAATCGACCTACCCCGTCAAGTTGAGGGGGCAGCGCCCCTCGTTGGGGTTCGGGGGACGAAAGAAATTTTGATTTTGATGTATATATGGAATTGAATATTTTCAAATATTTTTGAATTAAATTATTAATAAATGAAATTGTATTTTTAATTTGTGTAAAATTTAAATAAGTAGAATTTTTGGCAATAGAAAAAAGGAAATAAAAAAGGCACGGGTGCGGAGATACGAATTTTTTTTTTTTATTTATTATATGTAGGTATCGAATGGAGCAAAAAAAAAATTTTTAAAAAAAAGGAAAAAAATTGAATTGAAGGGCAAAAAAAAAAACATAATTCCTCCGCAATGTGCGCGGAGCAAGTGCTCCGTGTGCGGAGCCGCAATATTTTTTTTTAAAAAAAATAAGCTACAACAAAATCATGTCAATCCCAGTCAACAGTTGCATGAATGCATTCTCTTCAGTCAACAATTGTAGGAAGGATAAAATAGGGAACAAAAACACCACAGAAATGAACAATACACGATGGGTTGGCTATGTGGGAAGGATAAAATGGGAAAGACAAATGCTTCACAAATGAACAGGTGCCTCCGGATTCGCTCTTTTAATATAATAGGGAATATAGGAAATTGAAAATTGGGTTAAGGTCAGTTTTATTGTCGAATATTAGATTTTGTGGACATGTGCCAAAGATTCTGCTTAATTCTTTTTGGCGGATGCCTTTGGACTAGAGGAATGTGATGATTTCGTGGTTGGGATGCAAAGAAGCGGCGCGGCGAGACGGTTTTTGGGAGAGTGCTCGATTGGACTCCAAGCCCATGATTTCGAGGGACGAGATTTTCTCCTTGAATTGAAGGGGGATTTTTGAATGAGCTAGTGTATAAAATGGGTGTTTTCCATTATTGTTTTGGGTTTAGTTGTCATAAGATGGGATTGTGATTTGGAATTTGAGACTCCATATGATATATATTGAGTAGAGAAACATGGTGAAAAACGAAATGGTGGCGTCGTAGTTGAGATGGTCGCTCTGCCGTTGTAGAGTGGAGATTGTAAGGCCAAGGGGTGAGTGAGGGAGATAGGGGAATTCTTTGACGTGGCGATGATGTGGCGATGACATGGCACTGAGTAGAAAGAGGTCTAGGAGGAGTTAACTGGATAGGTCATAATTATGTGTTCCACATCAGCATCAATTCAAACGATATCCACCCGGTAAGTAATGGACAATAACGAAGTAAAGTTCAGTGGTTGATGGGAAGCTTTCGAAAGTTTGGTGAGTAAACCGTGACACAACATAAAGTGCAGTGGTCGTTAAAACATTTAACTCTTAGATTTAAGGTAAAGTCAATCATTAATTTTATCCCTATATTTCATGAATTTCACAACTTTTATATCATAATTTTCATCAACTTTTATCAAAATATGATTCTTATTTAAACCAAACAAGAGGTTTATATGGTTTGTTATATAGTGTTGCAAGTAGTATAGGGGCGTGTTCGGTAGATATTAAAATTGGATTAAAATTGAAAAATTAGTCGTTATTTTTTACTTTTATTAGACGGGTGGGATCCAATAACGGCTATATTTTCAATTTTAATTGGATTTTAATCCCTACCGAACACGTTCTTATTTTTTTCCCTACTTTAGTCCTACATGCCATGTGGTTTTTAAACTGAATTAATCTCCGATTGTGCAAAAATTGCTTTTTAAATTAAGGGCTTGTTCGGTAGAAATTAAAATCAGATTAAAATTGAAAAATTAACCGTTATTGTTGACTTTTATTAGATGAGTGAGACCCAATAACGACCATATTTTCAATTTTAATTAGATTTTAATCCCAACCGAACAGGCCTAGATATAAAAGAGTTTCTCAGTTTTTACATACAATCTTTCACGTTTTAAAATTTTCATTTTTTGAGGATCATTTTTTTGCATTAGATATCATCCAAAATAAAACTGACATATCTAAAATGTTATTGAGTATAAAAAGATGAATTTTCTATAAATAATAGCAATTTAATTTGTTTAAAGTATATGAATGTAAATTAATAAGTTATATATAGAGTTCTAGTATTTTATAAATAAATATTGCATTGATTAATTTATCACATTAACATAGTATTCTATAAATAAATAATATATTAAACCGACTTAAAGAAGAAAGCTCTTCAAAATCCTTATGTTCAGGATTAAAGTATGAAGTTAATGAGATGAAAACTCAAATTGTTTCATTAGAAAGATAAATGAAAGATGTCAAAAAGGAAATTGTTCTCTTAAAAACTAAACATTTGGAAAAGAAAACAGTTCTTTTCATGATTCCGTGCATTTGTTATAAATATGAAGTTTTATTGATAAGTTTGCATTTTGTTAATATTTCAATTAAAAAGTACATTTGTTAATATTTATTGATAAATTTATAAACATGAACTAATATATAATTAAATTTTAATCATTTATTACCAATCTTTTAAACAAATTTTAGGTTTAAATTTTTACTGGCACGCATATTTAGATTTGTGATGCATAAAGTATGTAACTATTAATTAATGGATATGTTTATTTATCACAACTGGTGTTAAGCACTAGTTTTGGTGACAATTGCATAACATTAAAATGATATATTCATTTAAATATAAGGTCATATGACTCATTTAATTGAAGAATAATGATATTTAGCATTACTTGTGTTAAAACACTAATTTATGTAGCACTAATATGACATTAAATGAGAAATACAATTAAGGGTGTATTTGAACCACATTATTTTGAAAAAATGTATTTTAGAATAGTAGATTGATGGAGAATGTGTGGTTAAAAAAGAAGAAAAAATTATTGATGTGATGGAAAATATTATTTTATTGAAAAATGTGTGATTGAAAATGATTAGAAAAATGAAAATGAAAACTTTAATATGTACCAAATATGAGCTAAATAAATCGCTTAGGGACTGTTCTCTTTGCATTTCCGCTTTGTGTTTTGATTTTGAATTTTGTGTTTTGAGTGTCCATTTTGAGATTGTTGAAAATGTGTTCTTTTTGACATTTTGAAAACACTTAAAACGCGTTTTGAAAATTTTGTATTGATTATTACTGAAACACCCAAAACGACGACAATTTTGTCGTTTTGGATTTTCTTTGTAAATTTTAAACTTATTTTCAAAAACGCATTTTCGAAAATAAAAAAGAGAACACGGTTTCATTGTTTTGGAAAATCGAAAACAAAAAAGACTTGAAAATGGTAAAGAGAACGGACCTTTAAACTCATATTTCATTGGGCTTATTACACAACATCACTTAAACTGTGTCATAGTGCTGAATAACATTGTTCTTAATTAAATCTATAAAATGTAGTCTATTAACTTGGTGTTAGATATCATTATTTTTAGCTAATTACTTAAGAAACAAATGAAATTACGAGTAATAGTAGGAAAAAAAAAATTGTCCTCACGTGGATATTTTAAGTATATTATTAACTTGATTTTATATTATACATAGCTCAAAAGGTGATCAGGAGTTTATGCGATACTCAATTTATTAAAATTTTCGAAATGTGAGGAGGTAATCTCTCGTATTATCTCTAAGAAGGGTTAATCATATGATTCGAGTTTTCACTAAAATCAAGTTCACCTTAATAATGTTTTTCTTCTCTTTATAGATAAAAATTATATAAATCATATTGCTCTTAAAAGCATCTCCAACTCATCCTCATTGTACCAAATTTTTGGTGCAAAACTCCTCCAACTAGGGGTGTTCAAAATATTCGAACCGAACTGAACCGAACCGAACCGAGTGGTTTTTCATAAGTTAAAGACCCGAACGGGTACCCGAATCGAGAACCGAAAGGTTTGGGTCGGGTCTCAGGTCTAGACCAAGAACCGAAGAACCGAATGAGACCCGAAACTAAATAATTTTTTTATATTTTTTTATTAAAATAATTAAATTATTTTATTTTTTTCTAAATAAATTAACAAA
>CAIGRO010220951.1:0-10951 GCA_903798355.1 Fraxinus baroniana | reverse complement strand
GGTATACCTAGAAAATATTTTCCATAGCAAAACTTTGCCATCAAACAACCAAATTTTCATTTTCCATGGAAAAGGTAGGAAATCAAACACAGCCTTACTGCCTTAGCGCGATTGAAATAAGAAATGGTGGTGTCGAAACTGATTTAAAATATAGTCGAGCACTGAATTCGTGGTTCGCGTAAACGCTTCATATGTAGTATAAGACTGCTTTTTACCGTACAAGATTTGAGTTTCTTTTTATTTTTTATTTCAACAATACTACCTAGTACAATTCAATTCCTTATGCCAAACACGTAGAAAGTCCACGTGTTACAATATATATCCATTATTTTTTAGAAAATATATACACACATAATTTCAAACCGGCTTAATACTCGGTCGTCATTTTAGTGTGTTTGAGCCACATTATTTTAGAAAAATGTATTCCGAAATAGTAGATTGATGGATAATGTGTGGTTGAAAAGAATGAAAAATTATTGATATAATGTAAAATATTATTTTATTAAAAAATGTGTGATTGAAAAGGAGTATCGAGATGGCAATGGGGCGGGTCGTACATTCCCACCCCGTCCCTTGAGTATTTTTGTTACCTTGCCTCATTCTAATACCCGATTAAAGCGGGACGGGACGGGTTTAGGTCGGGACCGAGGCGGGGCGGGACTCTTGCCCCCATTTATCGCCCCATTTATTTTTTCTTTTTATTTTTTTATTTTTTGCTTTTATTTTTTTTATGTTCTTAGTTAGTAAATATTATTACTTTTTTACTAATTTGTTAAAAATAATTTATCTTCTCTTTAAAAATGATGATAAATTTTTTATTTTTCTTCGATAAAAAACTTAAATTTGAAATTAATTTTAAATGGGGATGGTAGCGTGGCGGAGACTATATTTCTCATACCCGCCCCATACCCACTTCGGGGTAATAACCCTCGCCCCGTTTACCCGGTTAGGTGAGTAATCTCAGCCCCATTCAAGGCGGGGTCCACGGGTATCGGATTGAACGGATTTTTTTGCCACCCCTAAATGAGTAGAAGAATGAAAATGAAAATTTTAATATGTATCAAACAAATGCTGAAAAAGTAAAATTCCTATTTTCCATCAACAATTGTTTTTGTTATTTAAAAAATAACTAAAGGTCCATTTAATCCTTATTAAAAGAAAATAATATTTCTATCAAAAATTTGTTCTCTCTTCTTTCAATCAGACTCAATAGAATGCCAATTCGACTAATTAGAAACAAAACTCTTTAACTTATTTTTCATTTTCAATTCTATCTATATCTTGTATTAAAGATGTCGATACATACATACATACATACATACATACATAAGAGTCATAGCCGACCGAAAAGAGAGAAGGCTCAACATGTAACGTTGTTATATCTTTTTCTCAATTTACCAAATGTGCCAAAATTGGTTGAAATTGTATTAGTTTGACCTTAGGGGTATTGCAATGTCGTGTCAGAATAGAAGTTCCTCCATGTGGAAACAACCAATATTTGTTACTATGTCATTTTCACATTAATCCACCTAAGTGCAATTAAAATCTTAATCAATCCTTCTTGTTGTTGACTAAAAATGCAAGCATCAACTGGCATTATGATTAAATAATCGAGTTTAACTTTTCTTCGCTCTAACACAAGACCTATGAAGAACATTAATAATTTCAAGTACAAATTCATCGACCCCTTCTCTTGGCCTTGGAAAATCTTGTAGTATTCTTTTCTATTTACTAGAGATAAGATAGTGTGAGTATCGCAGATAAAGTTATAAATCAATCGGATATTGATTGGATTTCCGATCCAATCTTACAAGAATAATTCATAGATCCGATCTGACCCGATGATTTAACAATTATTTGATTGTTAAATATATATCCGATTTGCTTTGTTATTAGATATCCGATTTGAAATATTTTAAAAATAGGGTATTCACAATTTCAATACAAAATTTATTGGGTGTGTGTGTGTGTTCTTCATTAAAAGTCATAAAGTATAGTACAAGTTTTAAAAGAAAAAAATTAGGTGTAATAAATTATAATAATATAGAAATATATATTATATTATTCTAGCAAATCGGATCACGTTGTTATTGATTGAATTTACCTATATCCATATTTATTCCATTTAATCAACGAGTTATCAGATTCAGATCTTGATCAGATTAAGACCGAGACCTTAAATTCATCTCTCATTAATTTCATCGAATTCTGATCGAATTTGAATCAAAATCCAATTCATTGACAACCTTAATTGCAGATGACTTAGATTGTAATTAATTTATAAAAGAGATTACCTATTCCCAAAATTCAATTAGATGTAAAATGTAGGAAGTCTATTTTCAAGGTCGTAGAAAAGGTTTATATTTTCTTTTGTTTTAATGCAATAAATCCCTACTGATTGCATCATTTCCTATTTGATCAGTCTCGGAGTTCAGAGAATACTGAATATAAGACATTGTTTAGCATCCGTTGATCGATAGCGGTCCCACAATTGAACTTTATTAAATTTAAATAATTCAATGTGATACCATAATAGATAAATAGATCTTACTACGTGTACATTAATATTTATATAATGAATTACATAATATCACGCGACACTCTATTATTTGCCAGTTTAAAACTCAATGAATTTTGTCTTCCAATATTTTCCTTCTACATTCTATTATGTACATTTTTATGTACAAGTAGCAAAATACTAAATAAATTTCACGAGGTTAATTTTCAAAGCCTAATTTTTTAAAAAAAAAAAAAAAAATGTAAGATGCCAACATATAATCAAGTTAAATAATGATATTTATCATTATGATGATGAAATATCAGTGATATGACAGTTTATGTGAAATAATGAGATTGTGTAGTTTAATTTTTATGAGAGAGAGAGGAAGAGGATGAAGAGAAAAATGTATAGAGAACGAGTCGTGATATCACCGATATTCCATCATGATGATGATAAATAATATTACTCAATTGTTAATAATGTAAGTCCCCACAAATTTATAAAAACTTGAAGTCAAAGTCAATATTCAATTTTAACTACATTTCATTAACTTTTATTGAAATCTACTAAAACCTTGATTTTATCTAAACCAAATAATGGCTAAATACAAATAAATAAGTTTTATGTCCAGTACTAATATTAAGCCTTGGCTATGGTTAAATAACTTGCAACTTATAAATATTTTTCTAGATGATTTTAAGTAAATTATTTTGACATTAAGATGAGAATTACTTATAAAAAGTGATTTTTTTCCGGTTAACACACACTAAGGGAAAAAAGTAAAGCATATACCAACTAGAAAAATTAATCTTTTTTCCTTTGTAAAAGCAGTTATTTCTATTTTCATTGTTATAATTATTAACTCTGGCTGAGGCATAACCAATAATCCTTATATAACAGAAAGTTGGAAGATTCATCGTTCTATTTTCATTATTATAATCCTACGCTTCAATAATTATACACATTAAGCAACACAGAGAGAGAGAGAGAGAGAGAGAGAGAGAGAGAGAGAGAGAGAGAGAGAGAGAGAGAGATGAACAGATGGAGAGGGTTGTGCTTGTTTATAGTATTGATACTTGTGATGAGAGGAGAAGGGCAATTAGTGGAGAATTTTTACAGTTCAACTTGTCCAAACGTAGAAGCCATTGTTCGGCAGGCTGTGGCTAAAAAGTTAAACCAAACATTCATTACAGTTCCGGCCACACTTCGTCTCTTTTTCCACGACTGTTTTGTTGAGGTACAATATTCTCGACCAAGAAAGAAAAAAGAACGTTTTTATACTGGCGTGTAGCAAACGTGCTCTTCATGTCCTAGAACATGTAAATACCAGATGACAAAGTGCATGAACTGCAAGTTATTCATTTAGAATTGATGACAATTTTAATGATGATTTTGCTCACAATTGAGAAATTAGAAAGGTAGATTTCTATCTGATGTTGCAATAAGAGAAATTAGTTGACGCGTGTTACCTGTAACGAGTCGATTCAATGGATCATAAATTGCTCTATCTGTTCTTGTTTGTAGGGATGTGATGCCTCTGTTCTTATAGCTTCACCAAATAATGATGCTGAAAAGGATGCTCCAGATAATCTTTCCCTGGCAGGAGATGGCTTTGATACTGTGGTGAAGGCTAAACAAGCAGTTGAGGTGCAGTGCCCTGGGGTAGTTTCATGTGCGGACATTTTAACCATTGCTGCTCGAGATGCGGTCGTTTTGGTAATCAAACTATGTCCTTCATCATCGTCTTGATAAATATTCTCTTTAATTCGTCCTCTCTTCACGTTCTCTGTTCCGTGTTTTGCAAATTTGTTCAGGCAGGAGGCTTTCCATTTGCCGTAGAATTGGGAAGGCGGGATGGATTTGTTTCTCAAGCATCTCGAGTAGCTGGTAACTTACCAGAGCCGAACTTCGATCTCAACAGCCTCAATGCCATGTTTGCCAAGCACAATCTATCGCAACTTGATATGATTGCACTGTCAGGAGCTCATACTATTGGCTTTTCCCACTGCAATCGTTTTGCAAACCGCGTTTACTCATTTTCACCATTGTCCCCTGTTGACCCAAAACTGGATCCAAACTATGCTCAGCAGTTGATGCTATCCTGCCCACAAAATGTGGATCCGTCCATAGCTATAAACATGGATCCTGTTACTCCGCAAACTTTTGACAACAGCTACTTCCTGAATCTGGTCGGAGGGAAGGGCTTGTTCACTTCAGATCAGGTTCTGTTCACCGAGCCAGCATCCCAACCTACAGTAAATGATTTTGCGAGTAGCCCATCTGTCTTCAATGGAGCTTTTATCACTGCAATGAGGAAGCTTGGGAGGGTAGATGTTAAAACTGGAAATCAAGGAGAAATAAGGTTGGATTGTACAAGATTCAATTCATAAATCAAATTTCACATAAAATAAAAAACATTTTCCATGTAATGACTCTGGACCATAATACATAAATTGTGTACAGGTTTCCACTTGGTGCAGACAATTTGTGTTCTGGTTTTTTATAATTCACTTTCAAATAAAAGAATCAAAGTCGAAAATAATGCTGTTTATGAAAAATTCATAACCGTGGAATACTTATAAATAAAAAAGTTCTCTCTCTTTCTAAAAGTTTTAAGACAAAGTTGTTCTTGACGTGATATCTTACCATGTATACACTTCTGTACAATGTGAAGTTCGGGTAATTTAAAGCTAAATGGCAAAAAGCTGGTTACAGATTGTAATATACTACCAATCCGACAGGAAGAAAAATCTTGTGAACCACAATATAGGACATGATGATGAAGAACATCTGAAACTATGAAATGAAACCTCTGATAAAAAACAAGAATAACAATAGAATTATTCAGCAAACTGGCCTTTGGAATTTGGAATCAAAATTTCTCCAAAGAATTTCATTGAGTCAAAGAATAGAAATATAGACAACAATTGAACACGATACAAATCTCACTCAACCACCAGATGGTTCCCAAGCTGCAGAACATAAAACTGTAGATAGTAGATGAAGGTATGCAACAAGCAAAAGTCATGATAAAGGGTCCCAGTCACAACATTACAATATATGTAGAAGTGGTATACTACGATATGTAACCCCTCGTCTCTCTAGCTGAAAGACGTATCCAAAAACACTCTTAGGAACATGTATAGTCAACAAAAATCCTTAGGAATCTTGGATCTCTCCCATACTTTAACTTGTAAAGGCAAAAGTTATGTTCGAGATCTTCCATAGAGGTTTACATAGACAATCTTTGTCCGATACACAAGAATCATGCTTAAAACAACGGCAACAATGCAAAGTCCGGACATTATCAACGAAGTCAAGAAGTAGCAAATGGCACCTTCACACTTGGGAGGCTCTTCCATAAAGACAAAACTTGATAAAATAGATTCCACACTATGTTGTCTGTGATGGAGGCCGTGAGCTTGCTTCTCTGCCTCTCTGTCGTATATGCCGCTGGCGATGAGACCCGAGAATATTAAGGAACCTGCAGGGTTCGCTAGAGTGAGAAAATTGTACAAAGCTCCAAATTTTTTCAGCCCAAATAACTCTGATGCAGCAGCTGGCACTATAGCCCAATGGGCCCCATAGCCGAGCCCGACTAGAAGAGTTCCAATGTACATTGCACCGGGCCAACCCATGGCAAAGAAGAAATGTCCGACCGCCATTATGGCTTGTGCAACAGCCATGGCCACTGACCTTGGATATGCATGTTCTCTGTTTAGCCATAAAACAATTGTGTGAGAAAGTATTCTAGATGAAGAATAAAATAATGGCATGTGTGTTAAGGTAGTTTAGACAGTATTCAACAATTTTAAGCAAGAACAAGAAGCCTGTTTGGCATTGCTTAACATTTTTTTTTTAAAGCTGGTCATACATTTTTTATCTACATATTTCATATGACCAACAACTTATTACACTTATTATTCACACATTATATAGGACCCATGGCTTATAAGCACTTAAAAACAATACCAAAAAAGAATTATATCTTATCTATTGTAATGTCCAACACGGTCTAATGCTACGTACAAAACACAGATGAAAGGTATTCTGGGAAGAGGTGGCTCGAAATTTACCTGACAATTTTCTCAGAGAAGTAACCGCCACCAACGCGACCCAAGAAGTTCCAAATGCTAATCATGGAAACAAACACTTGGGTATCGTCATACCCCAGTGACTGGCTCATCTGACCCAAATTATCAATCACAGTCAAACCAGAACCAGAACCTAAAAGAAGGGAGAAAAACATAAGCCAAAAATCTGCCTTTATCAATGCTTCCATCAAGGTAAAGTCCTCTCCTCTACGCGGCCTTCGCTTCTTAATTCTTACGGCTCCTTCTGCAGCTGCTTGAGCTAGTCTTGCTTGCAATTGAGCAATTCTTTTATGCCTCTCCGAAGCCGGAAGCAAGTCTACTTCATTTGACTTTTCATCTTCAACCTCGCTGAATATGATTTCCTGAGTGTGGTCTATGGAATTTCTTGGCTCTTGTTTCTGTGAATCGGTTAGAAGTGCCTCTTCCGCTGGTACTCTCAACTCATCAGAAAAACTCTGTTTGACAGGAATCGCAATGGGGATTAACAATAGAAAAAATAAAATTGCTGTGAAGGTTATAACAACAGTGTGGCTCAAATCAACTAGATCTTGGACAATCATGACCCCCAGCAAATAAGCAGCCAAAAGAAGGCATATGCTATAGATAATCGAGAAACTAAGGCCATCTGATGATCGGACTTGTTTGTGACCTCCAACGGGCCGGACAATGAACATTAGAGCAATGACAACTATTGTTGGCCCAACTGCAACCATAAATATGAGTGAAGAATGGTCCGGGGAATGCATCACAGTGTATATCTGAGTCAAAATTGCCCCAGCCAACCCGGCAAAACCCTTTAGTATCCCCACAACAGGACCCCGGCTTTTGGGAAAGTTTTGCACACAAGAGACAAGTGCTACCGTGTTGAAGTATGTTTCGCCATTTGTTCCCAAAAATATAAGAATGCACATCTGCACGTGAATGGATAAAGTGTCAAATGGAAGACGACTACAAAATTTTATAATTCACTTGCAGGGAAGGCTCCAAACATCAAATCTATAATAATCATCCCAAAACTGGGAAAGCCTATCTTTTATTCCAGATTCTATAGTTGTACATGTTTTAATTTCTATGATAAATTGCGGACATTTGTGTTACAGATTAAGATTAATCCCTTCTTTCTAGATCAATAACAAACAAAAAATCAATTAGAAAACGAGCAAAGCAAGCAACCTAGAATATTATGATGAGGTTCCAAGGTCCAAAAATTTGTCCATCTATGGTTTTCTGTTTTGGTCCAACTAATAGAACATTTGAATAAATTAAACATGGTTCTCAGGTATATTACTAGATGCACAAGAAAGACATTGAAAGCATTTTAATGACAGTTACAGATTTTGAAGGATAACCTCAGCAGATAAGCACAAAATGTCATCAATTTGGTGATAAATATAAAATGCAGCAGAACTTTCTCCTTACTTTTCAAGGAAAAAGAAAGAAAAATAAAAATAAAGTGAACTTTCTTCTTCATTTAAACGAGCCTTATTACAGTAAAAACACCAAATTTGGCATACAAAATGACTAATTGAGCCCTGAAGATAATACTCGAATTAGGGGAAACATAAATCTGCCGGACACCTTCAGACAGTAACTCAATACTTCATCCTAATATCCTGAGGCTTTGGAAAGCAAAAGAGTCCTAAAGTTTAATCTTTGAAACTCGGAAAGAAACAGGTCAAACACGATCCCTTTTGACATATTCTTTGGTCAGGAATGAATCAAAGCTAGAAAGGTTCAGAATATGAATAGAAACTTGAAGACTTGGGGACATATATGAAATTTCCATATTTGAAGTTCTCGGAACGAATTAAAACAAGTTGGAGTTAACTAAAATTAGATTTGATTAACTAATTTCATCGAAAAAGAAGGGGCATAAAGCCATAAAACTATGATATATACATGAATGAGAACCAAGGAAAAATGCCTACATATTCTACTCGTTAGAGCATGGTGGGCTAAGATGAATTTTTTTTTTTTTCTTTCTTTCTTATAAGTTCTTCATCTTGACAGTAAAAAGAGTTAAATTTCATAAGTAAGAAATAAAATTATTCATATAAGTTTTAAGCTTAGCCAACATTATAATTCAAATCAAGAGAAGAAAGACAACTCCAGGAAAAGATTGAAATAAACAAAAAATAAATCAAAGGGCAATAAATAACTCAATTTCCTTCAAATCAATCCAATAGAAACCATGGATGAGATCAAAATTGAAGAAAATTAAATTGTTCAATTGGATACTCACTGCCCACAGTGGCAAAATCGGTGCTCGACCGGCGACAATAAGCCAGACCCAGCCATATCCAACAAAGTTCTGAATAGCACCAATAAGAAGAGCAGCCCATAAAGGCAAAATCTCAGATAAACTTCCAGCCAAGAAACCCACACTATCCCCCAAATCCTTAGCCACTCCCAGTCTCGCAACCTGTTTCTGATTATAGTTTAAAGAACTTTTTATTGAGGGTGAAATGCTACCAAATAAATACCCAATTCCAGCACAAGATTGTATCCAAATTGCAGCAACAAAAACCAGCCATCTGTTGTTGAAAAATGAAGAGATTCTCTCCATCAAACCAGCCATCGTTAATTCATCAACTCTCCAGTCGATCTAGCAATCAGGATACAAGAATTACCGTAAAAGGCCTAAATTTATTCTGCAGACAAATATGAACATTAGTGTGGAGTAGGGAATTTGGATATTAATGGAGAAAATCAAGGGTATTTTGATTTGAAATGGATTTTTGTTGACCTTCCTTACAGGGCAATACTTATACTGATTGATAGTATAAAACAGTGGCGAGAAGTGGAAAAATACGTATTAATCCGTATGTTGGAGATAAGAATTTGTGCCTGAATCATGCAGAAGCTGCCATAGTATTTCTTTTTCATGGGGCACAGCCATATTCCACTAATTGGTCCACAAATACGTGGCTTTATGTTTTCCAGTCATTTTAGGTACCTCTTCTATTGTTTTGATGATTGGAGACATTTGTTTGGTACGGATTGATTATAGATGCCTATCAGATGCTCTTAATAGCTGATTATCACATTACGTGTGAAGTACTCAAAAATAAAACATTTCGAATTTAAAGTTTAGAATTTAAAAAAATTCTAATGATTGAAAGAATCTTTAAGTTGGTATATGTCAATTATAAAAATCTAATATTTTGGAATGAAAAATAATTCATTTTGAAAATGGTGCTAGTAATCATTTCAATTACTTATAGAACCCGTTTTTAATTTTAATTGTTATCAAGCAAACTTATAGCTTCCTTGGACCAAGCGAATTCGAAATTATCTTTCGCTCCAAAATATAAGTTGTATCCATGCACATGGGAGTCATGAAGATAATATATATTTTTTTAATATTGAGCTGATTCATAGAATAATAAAAAAAAAAAATTATTACACTAGGTAGTACTACACCACGCCCATGTTTGAGCCCCATTCTTTTTCCTTTTTTCCTTTTCATTTTTTTACGGTACTTGTTTTCAATCACGTATTCTCCAAATAAAATAATATTACACATAAATCTAAAACTTTTCATCACTTTTTTACTACACATTCCCAATCACTATTCAAAAACTAATTCTTCCTAAAAAATGGAGGCCAAACACCTAATTCCATTTTTATTACACTCCTTTCTTTTATTCTAAAAGTACATTTAATTTGTAGTAAGAATGAATAATTTTTAATAAAGCAAAATAAAGAAATTAGCTTGATTTGTGGAACAATCCCAAAAATTGAATTAATGATCTCTCTCTCTCTCTCTCAAAAATCTAACCTCACGCAACTCTTCCTTAATTAGACTCACAAAAAAATTCAACATAACTTTATCGCCATCCTCATGGCAATTGTGGATTATGTTCTTATTCTCATGCTATGAAAAAATAATCTCAAACGTTGATATACTTCAATAACATAGCTTGTAACTAATTCACCTAGTAAACTATTGTAATGGATCAGAATAGTTAATCTTCAACAATTTGATTCGATCACACTCTATGATATTAGCTTGATTTTTGAAACATCATAATATCGAAAGAAATCCCCAAAATCTGAAAACAGAAAAAATCCATAGAAGGAATTGCAAAAATGGTGTTTGATTCTTCAAGATGATGAACAAATCCAATCGGGCATTTATCCCAAAGTTGTGGTGACCGTTCTCTGATTTTTTATGAAATAGCTATTGAAATGAAGATGCAATTACAAAAGATGTATGGGAGTAATTGTAGGAAACAGTATTTATAATTATATTTTTTGTACTTTTAGATATACTAGTTTTTGCCCGTGCCGATGCACGGGCTGTGTTATTTTGAAGGTAATGTTAACGTGTTAAATATGTAAAATTATGTTAAAT
>CAIGRO010220947.1:0-11823 GCA_903798355.1 Fraxinus baroniana | reverse complement strand
CACCAATCTCTATACACCAGCCACCACCTTTAACCGCATAAATTCACCATCCTACCAAAAGAACAAATTAGTTGACGCATAGAGTAAATGTGCCTCTTACTCGCCAGTCGCCACAATTTGCACACAAGTTAGGCTTTGATGGCTTGAAAGAATCTAACATAAATGATGATGATTTCGGAGAAGTTTGGAACAAATGTAAAACTTTGGGCATTACTGGTGATTTTCATTTTCAAGAAGGATTTTTGTTCAAAGGCAATCAACTTTGTATTTTCTGTTCTTAACTAAGAGAATTTAATTCATAAACTACATGGAATGATTCTTTTAGCCAACTCAAGCGGGACGTTGGTCAATTTGTCCAATGCTGCCCTACATGTCAACATGCTAAAAGTCAAGCACAAAACACCGGTCTTTGCACACCTTTACCTATTCCAGAGACTATTTAGCAAGATTTGACCATGAACTTTGTCCTGGAATTCCCTCGGACTCAATGTGAATATGATTCGATTTTTGTAGTAGTTGATCGATTCTCCAAGATGGTTCACTATATTTCCTGCAAGAAGACATCAGACGCCTCTCATGTTGCTCATTTATTTTTCAAAAAAGTTGTTCGTCTTCATGGTGTTCCTAGTTTTATTAGTTCCAATACGGATGTCAAATTTCAAAGTCAATTTTTGGATAACACTTTCAATGAAGTTTTATACTTCCTTAAAATATAGAAGTACCAGACATCCACAAATTGATAGCCAATCGAAGTGGCTAACCACACACTTGGTAATATAATTTGATGTGTTTGTGATGATGAGCCTAAGCAGTGGGATGCAATTTTACCACAAATTTGAATTATTGGTTTTGTCAAAAGTTCAAATAAATACACAAGTAGCGTACATACATTAACACACAATCTAACAAATACTATGTCAAATCACCATCATTTTCTTGGGCTGCATGGTAAGCATTTGCAGCTTGAACTTAAAGGTAATTAGATAAAATCTCTTACCCCATATGTCTGATTTTAGTTTTCTGATAGATTCTTTGTAAGAAAGGTAGGACCTTATCTAGAAAATGAATTTCTATGTTTCGATTTATTAGTTATCAAGAATTATTCTTTGTCATATTAGTCCTGACCTCTTTGTACTTCTCGAACCGGATGATATTCTCTCCCAAAATTGTACTTTTGTTGGTGTACTAATAAGCAAGTGTCAAACCTCCACCGGTCGAAACGGGTGAATTTTCGAAAAACAAAAAACATGTGAACACAACACACACCAACGAGTAAGCAGTTCTTACCACTTCAGCTGTCCGAGCATTTGTTATATCCCCTTGAACTTGAATAACACCTTCTATAGGAGCCATGGGCTGTAAGTCAATAGCCACAATGAGTGGCAAATCAATATCCCTGCAAAAATCATAATTAAGATCTTCCATACTGTTAAATTTGTCAACGTGATTAGGATGACATATTAAGGTTTCTATGATATGAAATACGAGATCCCAAATGCAAGTGAAGGTGACACTTTAATGAAGAAGAATAGTGATGCCGTAATGAAGAAGAATACAGGAAAGTATTACGCAAACAAATTGTTCGTAACAAGAAAATAATAAATGAATTGAGAAAAAAATGAGGAAGGTTAATTCGAGGAAACCTGGACCTCCAAAAGTGTTGGTTTTCGAGGAACCAGTAGACTCTCAAAAATACAAACACTATGTTCATAGAAATTTTCATTCCCCTATTGAGTTCCTTCAAGCTTTTTAAATAGAAAAATGAAATTCAGTATAACTCCCACTAATTCCTATATATAGAAATAACTACCACTGACACAAAGATTACTCCTATAGGCTATAACTTTATTTCACCATTCAAACAAAAATAATGCATAAATTTTTTAAATAAATTACATATATAAATATCAAAAATAATAACAAAATGTCATCAGATAAGTAAAATCAGATGGTGCGGCTTCATTTTTAGAGCAAGGGTTTAGCTTATGCAGATTCCTATCAGGAAATATTTACTTCAAAAACACTTAACTTCCATAGTGACAGCATCAATAATATAATTACTAGCCTTGAATTCAAAGCTTATAGTTATATCCTTTCTGATGACAAGACTTGAAATCAATACAGCACCAAATAACAGTGCTAAGAACAGGGGAATGGTATTAAGAGAAAAAGTTCCAACAATTCGCATAACTACACATTAAGTACGTAATCATGATTACACTTCATAAAACATAACAAGAAATTGCATGCAGCATTAGAAACTTTTTTATAAGATTATTTGTATCTAAACCATATATTTCTTCAGTTTTCCGACACTTCTATTACCAGAGTTTTTAGACATTATACTTTCTAATTTCATAATAATTTTTATTGGACAAGACTTCGTAAATAACGTAGTGTCACCCGGGATGCCATATTCACACTTGCATCAACCAATTGTACCAAAGTTATTGGATCATCTGATAAAGACAACTGGAAATTCTTGGAATTGTTAGAATCGGAAGTTGAGGGACAAATAACACTCAAAGCATAGAAATTCAGCAATGACATACTTAACACGGTGAACATTGCTAGTTGTTACAAGAAAATGTAGGTCTAAATACCAAAACATACTTGGAATCAGGTGACAACTTTGCTGGGAGATAAAGCTTTAGACTTAAAACCTACATGGAATAAATGAGATATAAAACTCAGTTCGATGCGATGCATGTGACTACCTTGAAGAGTTTAAGGGTATGTAAGTAAATATGTAAAGGTAATAATGAATCCTGACATGGTAGATACCTGACTCCAACTGCCAGGCGCTGCACATAAATCCACCACATGCCTTACTCCTGCAACGTATTGGATTTATGTTATCAAATGGCAGTAGATAACTTTTCACTGCATCGTATATCAGTAATAGATAACTGCAACCAAAAGGGAAACAACTGAAAAGTTTTGCTTAAAATGTACTCAGTTAATAACCTAAGTAAAGGAGGAGCCCAAGAATGAATTAGTACAATGTCTGTACTAACCTTCGAATATGTTGAATTCCTCATCTATCTGAAGCAGTTTGAAGGCACTTCTAGCACGCCAGCCTTCCTCTTTCGCTTTCCTATAGTAGATATCCTGCAAAATCAATCAATCCATTTCAGGCATATTGATTTTGTGCCAGTACAGTCCAGTCCAGTCCAGTCAAGATAAAATAAGTTTTAGCATGTTATTGGAGCAGAGCACGGGTACCCTTTTATCTCTCGATGCTTTTCCCATAATTTGAGTTGAACTTCCACCTAAAGAGATAAAACACCCCAATGCTGAGCTCGTGAGCGTAATCCTGAGACTGATACAAATACTTAAGTCAAAGAAACCTTTCAAGCGATCACTGTTTTACAAAACCGAAGTATGGCAATTGAATAACAAAGCAAAAAGAAATCAAAAACTGCTCAGAACTTAATATCCTATGAGACATCACCGTAATGTTAACGCACTTTAACAGGAGGGTTCACATTACTTTCTAATTCAGCAATTACTTCAAACACCTTGTATGCATGTCCGCGCCGTGCTCTCTATCACAAACACAGACAAACACACACACGTCACATACATACATAAGCGAAAGATTACCTTCCAACCCGAAGACACGCGGGCTTGCACCGAAACACACTGGCCAGAATTTTGGGGGCCTGAGGACTTGACAACTGTGATTTCTTGAGTTTATTTATTGGCTAGTTTTTAATAATTTTAAGTTAAATCGAGAGATGGTAAGGCTAGTACCCTTTTGAGTAACTTTTAATGTGTAAAACACGGGTATTTATCGAACGATGGTTTTTAATTATATCTAATTATCTACTAAAATAAGCTAACAAATTAATCAAATCACAAAAGGTACTAGGATCTCAAATCCCTTATTATTAACATTTTTAATTCTTAATTATTCGTTATTAATCGACTCTTGTTGTAGTGTACGATAGTTCTTATGTTTTAATTTTCTTTTTCAAAATAAATTAAACAAACTTTAATCCTAATTTAATTATATAATTATGAATGATGTGAATAGATAAAATCATATACAAATTTAGAATGTCAATTAAGATTGCATTAAGTATAGAAGTGTTTATATCGCCCATATGAACTTGAGTCATTTGTTAATTGAGTTATAGCGATTGTTTGATTCACATTATTTTTTTTATTCTTATTATTTTACTCATTTTCGACTACATATTTTTCAATAAAATAATATTTTTCATTACATCAATAACTTTTCCTTCTTTTTTAACCACATATTCTCCATCATATCAACTAAAAAATGCATTCTTTTGAAAATAATGTGCACTAAACGGGGGCATAAAAAATGATTTATCGATCAATATAATTATAAATCCCGAGCACAATTTACTAAATGTAATTACATTCATCACTGGAAACTCTAGAAGTTTTCCCATTAGTCACTGAGCTTCGCAAAATGTAATATGATCCATCACTAACTAATGGGAAAACTTTTGAAGTTCAATTACTCTTTGTAAGCCTTATGCAAAATTCAATGACCAATCAGATAATTATCCATGTGATTATTGAAGTGAAAAATTGAAAAACATATATGGGTGTAATTTCCTCTAAATTTTAACTACACATTTTATTATATGCATAACTTTTCAATTCCATATTTCATCCAACTTTTATCAAAATTTACTAAAAAATTAATTTTTGTTTAAACCAAACATGAAATGTAGAAGATAAAATAACTGCAATTTTCATATATATCATAAAAAATGTATATGTCTATTAATATCATTATTCAGCAACCATGATTAACAATCCACAAATTTCATTTATATTTTTCGTCACTATTCTATTTTTCTTTTTTCTTCCCTTATACTTATTTGAAACCGATAGCAATAACAGCAGAAAATCATTTAAAACTAATCAAATTTTTTCCGTCGAACTTGTCCTTCTTGGAATGAACCCTCCCATCTGTTCCAGCAATCATAGTATACTTGTCTTTTCTAGTCAAATTTGTGCACTCAAACCCTAATGTTCCACCCAGCACCCTTTGAATATAATTTGCAACTTCAACGGCAGATTTTCCACCCCTGAAAGTCAGTTCTGGAGGCAGTTGATCCAAGAAAGTGATCTCATAAACGGGTCTCGGGTTCATGAACACGAAATACGGATCCAAAAATTTGTACCCTCGGGCTGACGTCCCGTAGAAAACACTTTGTTTTGTGTTGATCGCCACTGGCACAATTCTATCAGTAAGTTCGGCAAAAAGTGCACTAAACCTTAGTAAAAATGGCTCTCTACAAGTTGTACCCTCTGGACATATTACTAGGTCACCTTCCTCGAGCAGACGTTTGATATTTTCCGCGTCCTTTTCTCTCTCTCTTGATAGTGCAACCGCTTTAATCGGTGAAATGATTTCGGAGAATTTACTTATGCTATAAGTGACACAACTTATTTTCCGGCCTAGTGCGACTGCGGTGACAACCGGGTCGAGGATGGTGCGGTGGTTGCAGACGAAGAGAACACCGCCTTTGCCGGCCGTGGGAGGCGGAGGAGGGGTGCCGTTAACAATGAGCTTAATTCCAAGAATCATATAGTTGTATCGAACAATTTTTTCTGGCAAGGGGATGTTCAAATAAACCCTAATGAGAGAGAGAATAATTCCAATGGGCATCCATAAGAAGGTCACAAGAGCCACTAGAGGTGTAGGTTTTTGTACTAAACGGCCCTCATGAAAAATGACTGGGCACCGAAGTTTGTTTCTTGGTAGTGCCTCAGTTCTTGTTCTAGGAACCATGTATCCTTCCTGCAATTAACATGGAGAAATTAATTAATTATTTATAACTTATATATAGAAATAAATAAATTTTTCTCCTTTTTCACAATCTATAGGGAAAATTGAGCTTTTAGTCATCAAACTATTATTCCAGTAGCAAGTTTGTCCTCAAAACTTTTTTAGTATCACAAACCCAAACGGCAGAATGAGTTCAATTTTTTTAAAAATTATCACGTGGCCCTCCACTTTCAACTTTACGAAGATAATTTTATTTTTAATCACACATTTCATTGAAATCACTACTTCTATCAATTTTTGAACCATAATTTTATAATTTTTATCAAAATTTATTAAAAAATTTATGTTTTAAATAAGCCAAAAGGGGACATAATCTTGGTCCTTTTGATAGGTGTGTAATGGATGGTTGGAGAGGGGGTTGATGAAGAAACGACACTCTTGTGGCAATCTAACTGAGGCAGAAAATGAAGCAGACTAACCTTTTTTTATTTCCTTTCTGGAAAAAAAAGTACAAAGTTAACTTAAAGTGTGACCTTCATGAGATAGATATGTTTAGTGAAAAAAGGAAAAATGGTTGGAAGTTAAAGATGCGTGTTGGATGTAAAGTACATGCCAACCCTTTGACAACTATAATATGACCCGTTCGACGATCATTATTTGAGAAAATTGAATTTTGAATAATGAATTTTTAGATAATTCGTGATTAAAAAATAAGGAAAAGTGTTAAATTTAAGTGCAAAATATTTTATTATATAAATGTGTGGTTCAAACTGAGTATAAAAATTAAATAATTTTGAAATAATGGNGGGGGGGGGGGGGGGGGGGGGGGGGGGGGGGGGAAGCACCATTGAGCACTTAACTAATTGTTCCCACCTACTTGTCATGCACGTAGAATAATTAATAAACACAACAATCAATCTTTGAATTGAAAGTTCTTAACTCGTGATTTCGTTAATTTATGATTTCGCGTGGTTTTTCGTATTTTTAATTCTTACATGTTTGAAAATTCGGTGAATAATTCCCAAATAATGAAAGAATTGAGAATCGAAATAGATAATGAGAATATAATTCTCACCCAACCCTATCAGATTATAGAGAAATAATTACCTTGCATATGGACATGAAATCGTGGTCAGTCAGTCTGTCCCCAAGACCTAAATCTGGTACATTTGTTCCAAATTCTTTTAAAAAGGCCAATTTTTTGTCTTCTCCAACAAGAACACCTGGTTTTTGAACAAACCCTGTTGCACGTCCAGATTTTGTCACCTCTAGCTCTGTTCCTAAGACCTTATCAGCCCCGAAATAATTCTTAACAAAATGTTCCACCATAATTCTAGGGCTTGCAGTGATTATATATCTTTTGCCAAAAGAATTGAACACCCTCCAAGTTTCAGGGTGCACATCTTCGGCATAGAATTTAGGCAAAACAGACCTGGAAACGAGCTCAATGTCACAGATTTTAAGCCCCGAAAAGGCAATGAAAATAAGTGTTTTAATGGCTAGTGATTCAGATACAAATATGTATACAAAGTACACGAATGGAACCGACGCTAGAAGCACTAGTGCCCTCAACAGGCTACCTGCCTCTAGAGCCACCAGCATGTAGTAGGGAAAAGCACTTCTTGATATCAAAAGTGTGCCGTCTAGGTCACTTGCTACCGTCTGATTTGAACGCCCTTCAATGTCGCATTTTGTTATCGGTTCAAAATGCCGATGAGCACCCATTTTAGAGAGAAAGATGGAAATCTAGAAAGAGAAAGGTACAATGTGTGTGACCTAGTTACTTTACAAGAGGATCGAGGAGGGGTTTAAAAAGGAATGAGCGACATGGACATGATGAGAACTGTCTTATCAAATGTGTGTGTGTGTGTGCATATATAAATATTACGTGGTTGAGAAAGAAAGAGAGAGTTGCATTTATTAATTTGAGTAAAACAAGATTGGCTGCTTTGAAACTTAAAATTAAAGGAGTTGCGAAGAGTAGGGTTCAAAGTAGTTGAATGCCTACGTTAACATTCAATTAGCCTACTTTTTAGTTTTCGGATGCCACCCTGCCCGCGCCATTATACTTTCAGCTTACTTTTGTCTCATCAATGGCTTCACCTTAGCCAAATCTCTCTCTGTGTGTGTTACAGAGTTTCTTCTAATTATAGCATGACAAGTGATATAAAGTCAACATTTTATCCCAAGATCTAACATGTTACACGTCGAAAGATAGACAATTTGATAGTCCATAACTTATCGTACATGACTTCATTGGATTGGTTCGAAGAGAGTTTTATCTTACCTACTTAGTAAGTTGATTCATAATTGACACATAGATATGTGCATGTACATGCACATCTACAATTTCAACTAACACGTAAGTATATTTATGTTAAGGGAAAAATTTTACATTGCTTCAATATGAAAACAAAATAAACATACGAGAGTTAGAGCTATCCATTTAAAGATGGCATTTAAGAAAAGCCCCAAAATTCAATTTGATATTAAATCCAAATAATTCTAAAAGAAATTTAATTTGTCTAAAACTTGAATGAGCAATCATATTACTAAGAGTATGTTTGATTTAACTATATTTTTCATGAAAAAAATGTCATTTTTCCACTCAAATTCTTACTTTCGGATGTTTGATCGACAATTTTTTTCATGAAAAATATTTTTCAAATTTTAGTCATGTGACTATATTTTCCTCAAAAACAAGGAAAACATTTTCTTTAGAGAGTGGTGATTTTTATTTTTCAGAATTCATTCTCTCTCTCTCATCTATCTTTTCTCATCTACCAATCAATAAAAAATGGACAAGTATAATAATTTTTGATTGAAAACTAAATCAATCAAACACATTTAATTAATAATTTTCATATATATAAGTTTTATGCAATTGAATTAGCTATGATTAATTATTTTCTTTCCCTACAAATTTCATGTTCGAACCAAATGCACCCTAAATCAACGATTCACCATCCTATGGAGAATATTAAACGAAATCCTCAAACCAGTTAAATGTAAAACCAAAAATCGACTTGACTTCTCTTAATAAAAGTTGACGTATTGATTAGGCAGTTCAAGACTCACCAAAACACATTTAGTCATTAAAAGTCGAGCAATGTTATTCATCCCCAATCTATGTGGCATTAAATGATAGGTGAAATTAAATAAGTCGTTTAATTTCACCTATCATTTAACCTATTATTTACAACCACATAGACTGAGATTGCAATCCCACTGAGACTACCTAGTGTTATTCTTAAAAGTCACCAATATCTTAACAATAATCTGTGCAACACGAGGCCAAAGGGTCCCTGAGGTGGCAACTGTTTCTGCTTCTGCATAATATTATGAAGCCAAAAGAATGTCACTGTTCTGACATCTCATCACAAGTTGTTCTTCACACAATACGGATATGGCTAAAAATCAAAACTTCAACAGGACACTGTGAATATTTCCAGTTTCCAATGGGTCCCTGATTCAATGCAACCAATCAAAATGCACACGATCAGCCCAATAGTTGGGTCTTTCGGTTCAAATTGTAAGTGGCTATCCAACCAGCCGTTCAAGCCGAATGGAAGCTGGCTAAAAGCTGAGAGCTAGCTGTTTAATGTTTTTCACTTTGCCTATGAAATAAGTTTCCAAGAGGTAGATGAACTCCACACTAACAACCATTACTCAAAGATTTCACCATATTTTTTTTCTTGTTTGTGAAGAAAGAATTAACTTGAAAGCAATAAAACCCTTGAAATTTGATAAGCGGAAATCTTTTTGTAGTTGGGGTTAGGAACTAATTATGTGGGCATGTCCATATAGTTTATTTTTCAGTCTCATAAGTTATCAATTCAAGTTGTTTGCTCGTCTACACCACTTTCGTATTCTCTTTCTCATTGATTCGAGAGATAGTTATGCATATTCGAACCATGATAATATTTTCGAAAGTAGTTTTTTCGTTCATAAAACGTTTCTAATTCTTTGATCCAATCACAATTTATATAACTAGATTGCACCATTTCTCATATGTTATTTTTAGCAAAATGACAAGGAAATTTGAGATGTACACTAGTGGTGCATTAAGTAAATAAATAAATAAAATATAGATGTAAACTTCTCTCATTTGAAATTTCAGATTTTTGAATCAAAATTCAATTTTTTCGAAGACCCAACAATGCACGTATATATATTCAATATTATTTTGAGGATTGACTAAGAATTATGAGAATAAGCAGTTCAAGGACGAGACTCTCCCTAGGTGTCCCAAAATAATAAGTTAATTATATAGACACACACACACTGAGAAACTAGGTGTCCCAAAATAATAAGTTAATTATATAGATATACACACACTGAGAAACTTGTGGACTATAAAATATGCTAGACTAGGGGTCGATGGGTAGGGGTCATGTATGCATTTAGGTATGGTCAAATTCATCCAACGAAAATGAGTAGACCTTCTGAAATGGCCACGTCAAATACCCTATTCAACATATAGGTCTAACTTACTAATTATTTACCAGAAATACATTTTTAACGTTTAAAGACAAACATTACATACCTTTCATTTCAAAATTAAAAGGCGGGATTTTTCCTCTTGAACCCCGACCACCCTGACCTCCCGAACAATCGGGACCACCCCGAACCCTAAACCCCCGGATCCCGAACCCCAGATCATCCGAACCCCCCAGACCTCGTTAACATATAGCATATCTGTTGTGATTTCTTCGGCATAATAAAATAATTTTTTGTTTAAATCTTTGAATATTAAAGCTTAAAACAAATTATCCATCAATATTATAAGCAAAAAATTTGAATTTAACCAAATAATATGAAGAAACCTTAAATATGGAGATGGGTGAAGATGAATAAACGTTGAAGAACAAAAAATTGTAAGATTGTCAAATTTTCAACGTTCAAAATGGAGGTAAATTGGGTATTGTAATTTCTTTAATTTTTTTACCTTTTTTTTTTTGCTTGAATTTGGTTAAGGGCCATTGTGGAAAAGTGATCGAATCAACCGACCACCTACCACCATTTCCTCCAATGAGTACGTCCCAACTCTATGGATTTCCTTTGTTTGATGCGACTTGTTATGAAATAACTATATTTTATAACTTATATGTGCTATTCAACATAATTAAGTGTGATTGTGACCTAGGGGAGACAGCAATTTAATTAATACCTCGTGCATCGATCATGCACTCGAAATATAATTTAAGCTGTCAAAAGTTTGAGAATAACATCGTTCATATTTTAATAGAGCAGTTTCAATTTCGATCAGTCTAAATTTTCAGTAATTCTTTTTATTTTTCATCATACAAATTATAATCTTCATCTCTAAAAAGTAATAGAAAAAAATAAAGAATTTTTGCAATTATTAGTAGTACGAAGTGAACAAGACAATCTCAAAGTAACCGTTTCATATCCTAGATCACTTTATTTGTTTAGAGCATGTTTGGTAACAATTAAAATTGAAAATATGGTCGTTATTGAGTTCCACCTGTCTAATAAAAGTCAACAATAACAACTAATTTTTCAATTTTAATTCGATTTTAATCTCTACCAAACAGGTTCTCTTGTTCTTATTATAAAATGCTTTTTAATAAAAAGTTTAAAGATTTTTTAAAATCAAATATTATTTTGAGATTCCAATCTTGTTCTAATGCATTTAGAATAAGTTAAATTTATAACCCATTTAAAACATATCGTTTTTGTTTACGCTTAAATTAAATTGGTCTGATCGGTTTGATTCGGTCGATTGATGAAAACCAGACTAAATTGAGTACCAAACACGTCTATGTACAGCAAAAAAGCCCATTAATTAACACTTTAAATGCCACATTATCTGGTTTTAGATTAAAAACGATATAGACTGGTGCATAAATTTTAGTTTTGAAGCATTTATATTATTGGAGCATGGAGTTGTTGAGAGCATATGGAATATGAATATCCTTACAGTCCCAACTGTTTCGACGGCTTCTGACTTAGGTTTCGGAGAAATAACTAATTGTCACCAAACAATTATGGTGACCAACCTCAGTTAATTAACAATCTTAAAT
>CAIGRO010220927.1:0-21098 GCA_903798355.1 Fraxinus baroniana | reverse complement strand
AAGGAAGTTGAGAACCAGCTGATGCATTAAGCCGTTGTATCTCCCTTTTGTCGATTATGAACTTCAATCCTATAGGCTTTGAGCGACCTAAGAAAGATTACGAGACATGTCCCGATTTTAAGAATATATTTCTTGATTTGCAAGGAGGACTGCGGGTAGCTTTCGCCTGGAGGAGGGTTACCTTTTTCAAGCCAATAAATTGTGCATCCCTCGAACTTCAGTATGTGACTTCATAGTATAGGAAATTCATGTGAGGGGCTTAGCCGGTCATTTTGTGCGAGATGAGACCATATAGGAGATTGAATGTCAATTCTATTGGCCTATTTTGAAGAAAGATGTGGTCAACATAGTTAGTACCCGTAACACCTGCCAGTTGGCCAAACAGAAGAGGTAAAACACTGGTATATACACACCTCTTCTCGTTCCTAATTGCCTTGGCAAGATGTGAGTTGTGTTAAGACTTCCACGTACCCTGAAGAAACATGATTCTATTTTTGTGGTAGTTGATTGTTTCTCGAAAATGGCTCATTTTATCCCTTGTAGCAAGATCTCAGATGCGTCCAAGGTTGCCCTATTGTACTTTAATGAAATTTTTAAATTGTATAGCCTTCCCAAAACCATTGTGTCAGATAGGAATGTTCAGTTCACTAGTCATTTTTAGAAAACGTTGTGGCACAAAGTTGAAATTTTTTACTACCTATCACCTGCAAACTGGCGATCAAACGGAAGTGGTTAACTGTAGTCTAGGTAATTTATTAAGATGTCCGATCCAAGAAAATCTTAGAAATTGGGATTTAATTCTTCCTGCAGCTTAAATTGTATATAACAGTTCTATGAATCAGTCGTTAGGTATGAGTCAATTTGAAGTTGTTCATGGTTTTAGGCCTAGAAAGCTTTTAGATCTCATTTCGATGTCCCTACATGCTAGAGTGTCTATGTCAACTGAAGCATTTGCACAACATCTTCATGATTTGCATATTGAGATCAATAAATAACTTGAAACTAGTAACAGATCATATAAATTTCGAGATGATTTGCATAAAAGACATGTTGATACTTCTTAGGGATGGAAGTGGTAAGATGAAAAAGACGTATTAGTGTATCACAACGAAAAATATTCATGATCTCCTAATCGAAACAGGCATGCTTGGATGCAAACTGTGCGACACACCTATTGATATAGGAAGGAAAACAGAAGACAATGGAAACTAAGTTGAGAAGGATAGATGTCAATGACTAGTCGGAAAATTGATCTACCTATCTCATACGACACTTGACATTGCATTTGCAGGAAGTGTAGTAAGTCAACATATGCATTCACCAAAGGAAACTCATATGGAAGCGGTTTACAGAATTCTCATATCTTAAAGGCTCATTAGAAAAAAGATTATTTTTCAAGAAGAATATGAACAAGAAGGTGGAAGTATTCACAGATGCGGACTAGGCTCAAAAGACGATAGAAGATCAACTTCAGGTTATTGTACCTTTGTATGGGGAAACTTGGTAACTTGGAAAAGTAAAAAATAGAATGTATCTGTCCCATAATTGTTGGTCTCCTAAATACGAGGAATTTGATGATCTCTTAAATAGTTTGAGTAGTGTGATTGCATTCTTATTTTGTCTGAAGTTCATTTTTCTTTATTCAATCTTCATATTGTTGTTTTGGGACATCAATTGTTTTCTCAATTGAGATGACTATTGAAGGCCTTCATCTCTCTTGCTTTGAAATAATATATCTTTCCTTCTGTAGTCTTCCCAGGTGTCTTCTGATTCAAATGCCAATAGTTCTGTTAATAAATATGAGGATAAAACGAGAGATGGAAAGAACTCAAGTAATTCGCTTGATGAAGTTGCTGGAATGATGCGCAATACTCTTTCAGCATACGAGTCTAAGGTAAATATTTCTTCTTGTATAAAGTAATACAGAAGTACATTCAACTGTTCTTCTGGTGTTATTAATATATTGAAGATTGGATATCTCGGCTTTCTAATACAAATTTGATTGCCTATGTTTTGCAGCATTCAAAGCTCTATAGTAAATTTGAAACATTTCAAAAACTTGGCAATAATAATATTAGCCTTCTTTGTACAAGCACACTTTTCTCACCCATATATTCTGCTAGTAGAAAATCATATTTTCATAATTCATGCATCTACCTAATTTCTCGACTTCCCATCCTTTCTGTTTCATTTGGATATCTTGCATCCCTTGCATAATTAAGGTGTTCCTTTGACTGGTTTATCATAGAAAGATCAATACTTGTGACTTGGTTCAAATGAACTACAGAAAGGAATCAGAATGTATTGATCATTCGTTTTTGCATTGTGATTCTGCAACATGGTTCCGGACTTACGGTGCATGATTTCTCAAAAGCTGGTTTTGATTAGGTTCTATCAATTAGGCGCTGTGGATCATTTGTGATGATTGGACAGAAAGGAATTGCATAATTCTTGAATGATACTGTTTCCTTTGATGGATGTCATTTTTTATTTTATACATAAATAAATTATGTTTCTTTTATATATTTTAATGTAACTTGGTGCACTTTGAAATTCTGTATAAAATACCTAATGGTCTGAGTCTTGCATGCCTTAAGAACTGGTAACATTTATTAGTAGTTTATTTCAGCACACTCTGCCTTGATCTACCTCATAGATGCTCTTATATCTTCTCTTCTGGTTTAGCAGATGGGATTTCTTGTAATTGAATGTTATTTTTTATATAGGTCCTTAACACCTTTCGTGATCTCGAAGAATCCAATATACTGCGCCATTACATTAGTGGTGCCATTAATGAGATATCTAGAGTGCGTCAAGCTTTTGAAGTAAAAGAATCAGTACCTCCAATTGCTGGTAAAAATTAGCTTCAAGTTTGAACTGAAGGAAAAAGACCCGTTTTGAAGATCCTCTTTTTTCTGGTGGTTAAAGTTTTTGAGTTTGCTCTAACAATATCCTTTTGTGATTACAGTTGCAGCAATGCGAATGCTTGAGTCTGAGATCTGTAAAAGTTATATTATGAGGCTGTGTTCATGGATGCGGACTTCAACAGAAGAAATATCAAAAGATGAATCATGGATCCCAGTTTCTATATTAGAAAGGAATAAATCTCCATATACTATCTCCTCCTTGCCCCTGGCATTCCGTGCAATTATTATCTCAGCAATGGATCAGATTAATACGTTAAGTTTCCAAAATTAATCATATATTCTTCCTTGCTTAGAAATGGAAAGAAAATTAAGCCTTGCCTCTCACCTAAATGATAATTTTCTAGGCTCATTATCATCACTCTGAAAGCAAGAAAATAGCAGGTGATAGAACTTCAACGGATCATGCCTCATGACACAATTATGAGTTACATGAAAAGAATTTTCTGATTTACCTAGGAGAGAGGGAGGAGGGAGGGGGTAGCAAGGAGGAAGTATCAGGCTGCTTTAAAGTAAAATGTCTTGTATCAGCATTATTATCTGGAATCTGAGGCTAATGTTGCATAAAAATAGAAAATGGATTACGTGAAGGCCTTCCTTGAATTCCTACGTAAAACTGTTATAAAAAACATCTTGACTGAAGCCACTGCTTCAATGAACTGTGCTCCAATGTGATAAAAGTTTTGGCTTTCACAAGCTTTTGCATTCAGCATCTTACCCATAGAAGAACATCCTTTTCAATCCATAATTACCTGTCTGTCATTTAGGGGAAAAAAAAAAATAGGTGGTATGTGCTACAGAATATGTAATTTAGCATCCTCTGTTAATGTAACCTGCTTGTACTGGATCAGATCCCGTGTATGGGCATGAGTGAATGACATGATCATCAAAATTGAATGTAAAATGTGTGTTCAGTTGAATGTCCTTTTCTGTTCCAAGAAACCACATCTGATATGTCTGCATCCACGGTTCGAGACTCCTATCGGGGGGAGGGGTGAAATCCTTCGATCCCCACTTTTAAAGAACTAAAAAATAAAAAATCCTGCGTCCAAGCAACATAGGGCACAATGACCTGGAAGAATTATTTCAGCTTCATCTAGAATATTATTATAGTCCTCCCCATGTGCATATGGTTGAGTGCTGACACTCCTCTGCAATTATTTTTTGCTTGCCTGTGATGCCAGAGTATAACTGGAGAATCCCGTCCCCCAAGAAAGAACAGGGAGAAAAACACCAATAAGAAGAATGAAATAAAATTTGAACTTTGCGGATTTTGCACCTTTTTAAGCAGTTGGTTTAGTCTTGACATCTCTCTTGACTGTTCAATTATTTTTTCAGGATGGTTCAATCTTTAAGAAGTGAAGCAACAAAGTCTGAAGATGTACATGCACAAATTCAAGAAATTCAAGAATCAGTTAGGCTTGCATTTTTGAACTGCCTTCTGAATTTTGCTGGTACAAAAGAATGATGAAACCTTAGCCTCTTTTTTCTTTTCTTCTCAAGTTTTTGCCATATTCAGTATGAAAGAAACAAGTCTGCTTTAACTAGTGTAGAAACAAATAGAGCTCCTAATGTTATTATCTTGTTGGCACCTTATCAGGTCATCTGGAGCTCATTGGCGCAGAACATACCCAGGAAAAAGGAAGCAGAGAAAGTCCACATTTTCAATATGGAAATTCTCACGAACCACTCGAAATATCATCTGATCTTCCTGGGAGCATTATTGGTCCACATCGACAGCTGCTGATGGTCTTAAGTAACATCGGATATTGCAAAGACGAACTTGCTCGTGAATTGTACGGCAAATACAAACATATTTGGCTGCAATCTAGGTAGACAGTTCTGCAACAGTTTCTCCTAAAGTAAAAAAAAAAAAATCTCCAGTCTGTAGTATTAAGAGAATCACGAGTTAAATGATAATATTTTGATAGCATTTATTGTTAATTTTTAGTTCAAGACAAGGTACTTATGCTTAAAATATGATGATATTTACTTACATAATTAGTTGATGTAAATTAATCTTTTCTGGTAATCTGTACAATATACCCTGCCTCCCTTTTCTGTGTATATTTCCGCTCTTTATCCTAGAAAATAAAAATAAAACAAGGTACAACATAAAAGAGAGATCAGGCTCGTATCCACTCTCTTGAACAATTTTTTATACAGGAGGCAAATGCAATGGCTTTGATGTTCAAGTGCTGTGAATTGATATTTTTGAGGGGATAATGCTTGCTCTATCAATAATTTCGTCCTACCTTCTGAACTTTATTTTTACAGTCTGCCTTTTGTTTGCCAATTTAGGGGGAACATTGAAGAGGAAAGCGACATACAAGATTTGGTTTTGTCTTTCACTGGCCTTGAAGAGAAGGTCCTTGCACAGTATACTTTGGCAAAGGTATATGCTGAACTCCAGTCTTAAGTTGACCATAAAAACTGTGAGATAATGTTTTCAGGAAAAAAAGAAAAAAAAAATGGAGATTATGGATTTGAATGTATATGGAAGAATCCAAGCTTTCATGTCATCTAGTTTTATCAATGAACATTTTATTTTCATTCATATCATATGAAGAGGTTATCAATTTTCAGACATTAAATATCTTTGCTTACAGCCAGAACTTTCAGTGAGTAGCTCACTATATTGTATATAGTGTTGAGTAAAAAATCGCAGTAGTTAAGAAGCTTACATATTCTTGTCACCTTTTGTGATCATGAAAACTCCAGCTCTACAATTTCTGGTAGGATTATGAAAACTAGGAGACAGTTCAACCACAGCCCTGGACAGTATTCATCCTTACCTTGTAGTTTCCAGTGATTTTTTTTATGGCAAAAATGCATTTAAGACTAGGCTTTATAAAAAGACATGAATATGATTGTTACATATCTCTCTCCATAATAACGGGGTAAACTTTAACTTAGAGAAACCTTAAAGAAAGGACTTAAATTTTTTGTTTTCTAAAGTATGTGCTGTATTTTCACCTTACTATTCTATTCATTCTTTCCCAGACAAATTTGATTAGAACAGCAGCTGTAAACTACTTGTTGGAGGCTGGAGTTGAATGGGGAGCTGCACCTGCTGTTAAAGTGAGGAATCCTTTTTCTGCTCCTCATTTTTCTTCATCTCAAAGAATTCGGGTGTTATTTCCTTCTCAATGGTACAATAAAACCTTGCAGGGGGTGCGAGATGCAGCTGTGGATTTACTCCATACTCTAGTTGCTATGCATGCTGAGGTATTTCAGCATACACCATGTGGTTCAGACTTTCTTTACTTTCATGCTAATTACCGCTATAAAGAAGAGAGCTTTCTAAAATTTCTAGTGTGATTTTTTTTTCAAACAAAATTATTGTTTAAACATTTTATGCATCAGCCTAGGATATTTCCTGAAACAATGAAAAGGTTGAGTTTTTGGTACATTTTGCTTAATCGCTTATTTTACACCAAGTTTGTTCTCTGTGAAGGTTTTTGCTGGTTGTAAGCCTCTATTGGACCACACTCTCGGTATTCTTGTTGAAGGCCTTATCGATATTTTCCTTGGTCTTTTTCAAGAAAACCAAACCAAAGAACTCAGGGCACTAGATCCAAACGGCTTTTGTCAGCTCATGCTTGAGGTAAGCTGACACATCATCTTTCTCGCCTAAATTTTCTCCAGAACTACTCACCATTATTAGAGTCCTGGCAGGGCTGCTTCTGTATACAGTGCTCCAGCTTCACAATGAACTTGATGCAAGTTGAATATATCGAGCACTTGTGCATTCTCATATTTATAGACAAGATTGGTTAACATGTTTGTTTAATGCTTTAGATCATTTAATGTGATGGTTGAATTTCGTTCAAATTTTATCTTTTCTTTTATCATTTTCTCTTGACTCCTAATTGATTTCCTCAACCATTCTGCAGCTTGAATATTTTGAGACCGTATTGAATCCTTACTTCACTCATGATGCAAGGGAATCTCTCAAATCTTTACAAGGGGTCCTGTTGGAGAAAGCGGCAGAAAGTGTGACAGATTCTATTGAGACTCCAAGTCATCAGCGCCGGGCAACACGTGGAGTTGACGACGTTCTTGCAGATGATAGGCAGTTGGGGATGTCTGTATCACCAGACGATCTGATTGTAAGATATTTCTTCTCCCCCTGAATTTTACCTTTCCTATGTCTGACCATATACCCTGTTCTATGTATCTGTTCATTGTTATCTTCTTCTTTCTCTGATTGTGAGCGCTGCTCATGGAATCTTTGTTGTACATACTACCTGCACTGCAGCCAAATTACTTGCGCATGTTTAGCTGTGATTAAAACTTACTTAACAGGTAAGTTTGACATGCTTAGAACAGAAAATTAAAGGAAGTTCCCTTAAAAATTGCATGATTAACGAAGAAACCTAAAAAATTTAGCAAAAATTGATAGTCTTTTAAGAATATTGTTGTTGTTTCACTTACCCTTACCGTTCTTGGTTCTTTTTCTTAGGCTCTTGCCCAGCAGTACAGTTCTGAACTACTTCAAGCTGAGCTTGAAAGGACACGAATCAACACAGCATGCTTTGTCGAATCGATTGCACTTGACTCCGTTCCAGAATCAGCAAAAGCAGCGTATGCTTCATTTCGAGGATCAACAGATTCTCCCAACAGAAGCTTAGGAGGCGCACAATCATTTGGTTCGCCAAGTTTCTCCAGACGAAGGCACGGATGAATTTGTAGTTATCCGGCATTTTCTTTTGTTAGTTATTTTTCCCCTTTTGGGTGCAACCCTAGTGATTATGATAGGGAAATACATGTACTTCCCATGGTAAATAATTCCATAAGCAGAATATTTGAATTTTTCTAATTTTGCAGCAAAATTATCATAACGCTGTTCGTCCATAATCAACAAGGTAACATCATTCATCTCAGCTTGATCATGGTTTGTTAATGTTATACCATGTAAACAAACATTAAACATATGAACATGAATAATCTTGGATAGTAATTTCATTTTTCCAAGATTAACATCTTACAAGCTGACATGAGGAAACCGCATATTTGTTGATTGCTTACCAGAACTTAGAATTTCTTTGCTGGGTATATTTCCCCCACAGCTTAGTTCAACTAATTAAACAAGGAAATATCCTTTTCCATTTTTACACAAATTCAAGAGAGAGCATCTAAACATGATGGTCTTAACCTCGAAACGCATATAATTCTCGACAATAAGTTTTAAGCACCAATACAAATTGGAAAATAACAGAGCATTAAATTACAGGTGATGACCGTTTAGTTAATATGGGAAACATCAGTAACTGGGAAATCTTAATCAGGCTGTCCTTAATGGAGGTGAAACCAAGATGACACCATCTCCTCTGACAAACAGAAACGGCACTGTACGCCTCGTGGTCTGTAACAATGGTCGAACACAATATCAGAATCCACATTCACGAAATCCATATCACGAAAACTATTAATTAACCAAAAACGAATTACTAGTTCAATTTCTCAAAATAACCAAATATACTTCAATTTGCGTCTCAAGGAGGTTGAGAATTATGTAATAGAATAACCAGAGCCCTTCCTGCTCACTGGACATTTTATTTGCCAATTCCCAACTCGATTTTATATTCACAAACACGTCTTATAAAAGTACCAGTTAAGTATGACTGTATGAGTAAAACCACCGCATGAGCACTAGTTGAGGGTTATCTAATATAAAATACGTTAGTGTTGCAGCTAAAGTCATATTCTAGCCAATCAGTGAACAAGGTTATCAATATTTGGATTTCCTTCTCTATTATCTGTGGACAACTCTGTAAAAAAGCACCGAATTGTACAAGGCAAGCAAAAACGTATAATAGGGCCAAAGGACAAAGAAACATATCAAAAAAGACGTGTAGAAACAGTTCTTTCCCTTGGACTACCTAATTTTCCCTCCTAATCTCCAGTCAAGATTAAAAAAATTTGACAGATGAGCCAGAGCCTATAAAGTTCAACAGCATGGCTTCATAATACATGCATCCCTAATAAAAGGGGTATATTAAGATCTGCCTAAGAATACTGATCATTCACAAGGACACTTGTTAAATATTCCACCTATTTCAAGCTTTAGAAGCGATTCTTCATATTGTGAAAACAAAATCCCGCCCTCTATATGAAGTGCCCATTAGTCCATTTTTTTTTTTTTGATAGGTAAGTGCCCATTAGTCCATTACTAGGTACAAATCTTGATTCCACCACTTGCATCCATAAGCCACCTTTACCCTATAAAAACTACCAAGTCACTTTTTGACTCGCTAACCACAATGAATTTAATGTACTAAACTGGTATCCTGTCTCCATGGATACATCACAGACATGCTACACCCAGAATACTTTGTAACCCCATTGGATCTTGAAAGACCAGGTTCAGTATGGAAAGTTGTAAGGGAAATAGGATAGATTTTTCTTTCTTCCAAAGTTAGCGGTAATTCAGGAAATGAAGTAGTATGTGAAAATCCTTTAACTCATTTTACAGGGAACAGGGTTCAAATTGCACAATCCTATTTGGTAATTGTACAACTACACCGAATTTAACCTTAAGAAGGATTAGTTGTGAAAAAAGGGGGATTTCGGTTGCATAAAACCCTAATTTCCTTAGATCTAAATACCAAATAATAAACTTCTAAATAAGGTGCACCTTCAATTTCAAGTGAGCAATATTCTGCTTCTAAACTGATCAATCACCACAACAAGTGACGGATTACATTTATATGGCCATTAGCTCCAAGGCAATGTTGAAGTTCTAAACCATCTGAGCCAACTCTGATGGTAACTACTAACTAGTGGTACTATCCTCTTATATGCTCATGGATAAATAAATAAAACTTGACCAAAAAAAAAAAGTAACAGAAGAAAATCCATAAAATCAAAGCATACCCGGACAATCTCTTCGTACGTTTCATCATCAATTTCCACCGATGTAACTATCTCTTCAACATCACCAAGAATCATATTCAAATGCTGATCATAGGCCTGCAAAATTAATATCAACCATGATGATTTCCATCAACGACCAGTAAACTACAAATCTTGAAGACCATCCCAAATCATTAAAGAGGAAAAGTAGAAGTCTTATATTATTTTAGAAGATGTTCAAAATACATTTATTCAATATTCTAACATGCACTAATATTAATAATATAATAAGCCATGTTAAGGCCATTTAGGACCTCTGATATACATAGTGAACAAAGAAAACTTTGCAAATGGATTTTTCACTTCAAAGCACACAATATAGCCTCAAATATTAATTTTTCCAATACTTTAGCACTTCTTTTACCTAAGTCATAGTCAACAATTAATTTTAACCACATATTGCATACAAATCACAACATTTACCAATTTTTCAACCACATTTTCATTAAATTTTATCAAAATATACAAAAAAATTGATTTTTATCTCCACCAAACATGGCCATAACATCTTTCTTCGGTATACTTCTGCAAGCAAGCTTTAAGAATATCAAAAATAGGTTTCTTCAGCTCCTCGATGTTTCTTAACATTTTATCTCATGCTTAACAAAATATTATAAACGAACACAAAAAAAAATACAAGAAAGATAGTATAACTCGGAGTAGGTTCACATGTTCAAAATAAAAATACTTCATACCAGCAAATTGAATCCCCAAAATTAATATCTACAACCAGAAACACAAACCACTGAACACTACAAATATTTTAATTGAGTGACCCACCATAGTACATTAAGGCAGAAGACCATGGGGAAAGATGAAAAATTACTAATTCTATCACTATAGTAATAAGAAAAGAGAAATAACAAAAAAAATCAGGAAACCTGAAATTTAGCTTGACAGGAGCAATCACAATTAACCGAAAGATCATAATTTTTGCAACCCCACTATCAATCAATTTTCAGTCTTCTTTCTTTCTTTCTTTCTTTTTTTTTTTTCAAACCAAAGTGCAAAAACAATCACCAGGAACACACATACAATACAAACATATACACACAATAAATAAATAGAAAAGAAGAAATCGAACATGGAGCTTGCCGCGAAGCTCGCGGTCATGGCGGAGCTTGACGTAAATGCGCTCGTCGAGACTGAGACGGATGAGGTCCAATGGCTCCTTCACTGCACTCTCCTCTTCGCTTCCCATACTTACACTTGGATTTTAGTTCCTTTGCTGCTTTGGATTTTGATTAAGAGAAATCCGTACTAACGTTCAATACAAACCCTAAGGGCCTGCTTGGAGTTCGCCGATTGGTGACGTCAATTAAATCGATTTTGATAGTTCACGAGCGGTTGAGTGACTTTGGTAATGGTTTTTAAAACTCTCCCATATATGCTTGAGTGGAGAGTTATTATTTACCGATTTTTAAAAAAAAAAATTAAAAGAATAAAATTACGCATATATTTTTTGATAAAATATTCTTTTATATAATTTTTTTAAGATATTTTATTTATAGATAATTTTTTTTTACATATAAGTTAATATTTAATTTAAAAAATTAATTAAAACTTAAGTTAATATTACAATTATAAGTAAATTTTATACTTTTAAATAACTTTTAAGTGATTTTTTTACTTATAAGTAACTTTTTTATACTTTATAAGTGATGTTTGTCTTATTGGTAATATTTTTATTTTATAACAATTTTTTTACATAAAAGTAATTTTTTACTTATAATATATTTTTTCTTATCATACAAGTAATATTTTACTATTTTTAATTATAATATATTTTTTTAAATGATGAATATTTTTTTTGTTAATATATTTTTATTTACAATTTAGTTTTGAACAAAATATATTTGGTTGTAAATAATTATTTTATAACGGGCAAAATTAGAAGATTATATGAGAAACGGTCAAAATCCATCAATTTAGTAGGTAGAGTCGTAGAGAGAATCGTTCATAAATACACTACACCAGTTGTTTTGGATGGTTTTTAAACAATTCAAAATCGGTGTCCAAAAAAAACTAGTAAACACCAATTTTTCCAACATCTCATAAACGATGCCATCCAAAATCGGTGAAAAAAAATTCTCAATCCCTAATTTGTATTGTTTTGTAAAGTGTCGAGTATTAAATCCCCTTTTTTCAGTTTTCACTCACTATTGCCACTGCCTATAAATTCCGAATTCTATCCGGAAAATTCTAGCACCGGCCCTCTAAATATTGAACTAGTTGCAATTTAGTCCAAAGCTGTTTTAGTTGACATCCTTACTACAAATTTTGTCTTTGAAGAAGAATATTTTATTTCAACCTTTAACCAAAATTTCATTATTCTTGTCAAAATCATCAATAAAGTATCAAATCATATATCAAAATATACTAAAACAATTGAGAAAACCAAGTCAAAGGATAGTGTCAGAATCAAATCACCATACAACTATTATAGGTTAATCATTCGCTTTTTGAATTTCTTGACATGAAAAATTGCGAATCGATTCTTTTATTTTTAGAGAATATTTTTTTTTTTTTTGTTGTGTGGCAATGAACTCCCTTTTTATCGTGTATTTAGAGTTAAGTGGGTTTCATATCCCTTAACTTTTTGTGTTCCATCATATTTCAAATTCTTGTATGTGATATTTTTGACTCAACACACTTCGTTGTTGTGCGTTTTCATCCCGTAACTTGTGAATGAATTGCTTTCATTTGTTCATATGAAGTTTAGTTATTACACGTTAAATTGTTAAAGTAGCAGAAGAGTTAAGACTTTGTCACAAGGGGGTGGGCCCCGCGATTAAAATAATAGTGGAACTCATCTCCCTTGTGAGAGGTTGTAATCCAACATTGTACAAGGAGCATTATTGATTTTAAAATAATGTTTTTATTTTAAGAATGTACGATTAAAAAGTAGGAAAAAAAAAGATTTAAGGTTTATGTGTAAAATTATTTTATTAGAAGAATGTAAAGTCGGAAATGAGTCAAGGAAAAATGAGTTATAGATCAACTTGCGAAATTCTTTTATTAAAAGATCGTGTAGTTGAAAATGAATTTGATTATCAGAGGTGTTTGAATTAGTCCGTATTAATTGTATTTCTCCCGAGATAAAAATTAAATTAAATTAAATTAAATTAAAAATAATAATTAAAATATATATATATATATATATATATTATGTAATTTGTCTGTTTGAATTAGGCCCTATTAATTTTATTTCTCCATTATTAAAGAAAAATATATGTAATCAGTCTTTTATGAGTTATCGTCTCATAACAAATATTCTTGCAATGGGGCTCGTACATTGTTAGAAATATCGTCCATCTGAACTCTTTTTTTTTTTTAGAACATTCTTTTTTTCAATTTTATTTTACAAGACTCACAATTTTTATTAACTTTTTAAACACACATATCGAAACCTATTAAAAATTTGATTTTTAATTAAACCAAGCAATGAATAGTGAAATCACATTTCCAATTTTTCTTCTACCCTTGCCCCGCCCATGAATCTTATTAGATTGTACATCCTTTATTCCTTTTTGATATATTATGACGTTTAGGTATAGTGCATGTTTGAACATTATTTTTGGCTAAAAATGTATTTTAAAATAATAGATTGATTAAGAATATATGGTTAAAAAGAAGGAAATTTTTTTAATTTACGTGTAATATTATTTTATTAAAAAATATATATATTTTTTAAAAACAAATAGTAATCGAATATGGGCATAGCCTTTTTTGGACTCTTTCTAGGGGCGTGTGTTTTTAGCGTGTGAGTATGCAAAAATATGCCCATGTAGGACCCCCACGTCGTCCCATACATGGTATCTCCAACCCTTTTGAGTCCTTGGTGTCACTCAATTGGCTTAAACAATTATTTTCTATTTATAATTAATAAGCCACACGCAAACCTCTCCAACTCATATAGCATACACTTGTTCTTTGTCCTTTTCTAACCCGTCAAAATCTATATTGAGACTCGACTATCTGAGGTTTTGCCTTTTCAATTCTTGGACACCTGATTTCTGGCTTAATCACTGCAAGATTTGGTTTTGCTTTGTGGGTTGTCAGTTTCATGTAAGTTCTTGGCTAAAAAGTAGGCTTTTTTGCTCATTTTTTGGTGAAAAGATTGTTGCTTTTTTTTTTTCCTTCCTGGGTTTTGGTAAAGATTGAATCTTTTTTATATTCTTTACTTTTATTCTTGATGATTGGTGTTAATGGGTCCTTGATGATCTTCCATGAATTAATGTTGGCAAATCCAAGAAAGGAATATTTTTTTGAGCATTTTGTGTGTGGACAATTCTATGTCTATATGGTATAAGGTGCTGCTTTAGGTTATGATTTAGAAATTATAGTTTTAAAATAGCTCCACAAAAATTTGGATTTTGCTTTGTGAAGGAATTGAGAAACGTATTTGGTTGTTCCTTAGCAATATATATTCTATAATTGATTGGTGGCTTTGTAGGTGTAAGGACTGATGTAGATTTAAGGGCTTAAAGGATTCAAAAGAACCTTTCCACCGGGTGAAATTGAGGCATTTTCTTCTGAATTTGAACTGTTGATGTGAATTATTTGTGAGTTTGCTCTGAAGTCGAGATGGAAGGGAATTTTTCATCTGGAAGTATGATGCAAGGAAATGGTTCTTACATAGACTTTGACTTACGAGGGCCAATGAGAGATCATCATGGCCAACAACATGCGCTTGCACTTCACCAACAGCAGCATCAGCCTCATCCTGGACAAGGATTATTGACAGTTCATCCCACTATTCATGCGAGTTTTCCCCTTACGATAGGACAGATGCAAGATTGCGACAAAACTGTTAAACGGGCAGACTACAGTAAAAGGGAGAGGGGAAAATCTGCAAGTGATGAGGACGAGCAAACTTGTATGGAAGAAAATGATCTGAGCAAGGGGAAGAAGGCTTCTCCATGGCAGCGTGTGAAATGGACCGACACTATGGTCAGACTGTTGATTACATCCGTTTCTTACATTAGTGAGGAAGCAGCTTCGGAATATGGCGGTGGTGTGAGAAGGAAATGCGCAAATTTACAGAAAAAAGGCAAGTGGAAGTTGGTTTCAAAAGTCATGGCTCAAAGGGGTCATTTTGTTTCACCTCAGCAATGTGAGGATAAATTCAATGACCTTAACAAGAGGTATAAGAGACTCAATGAGATCCTTGGGAGAGGAACTTCTTGTGAGGTTGTTGAGAATCCAGTGCTATTAGACATGATGGATCACATCTCAGCTAAAGCAAAAGAAGAGGTTCGGAAAATTCTAAGCTCAAAGCATTTGCACTACGAAGAGATGTGTTCTTACCATAATGGGAATCGGTTGCATCTTCCCCCTGATCCTGAGTTGCAACGTTCTTTACGCTTAGCCCTTAGAAGTAGGGATAATGAGGATGAGGATGTGAAAAGGCATACACAAGATGATGATGAAGTTGATGAGGATATTGAATTGGATGGACGAGATGAATCCGAGGAGAATCCCGCTATGTTTGGGGATCACAGGGCATATAAGACGGGGAGTTCTGCAAAGAGGATAAAACAATGTCATAATCATGAAGAGTTCAGATTTGGAAATTCTTTGAATTCTTTGGACTGCAACAGAACTTCCAATATCCAGCAAGAAAATGCAGATGCTGATATAAATCAAGTGCAACCTGAAGGCGTGAAAGAAAACATGTTGCAAAAGCAGTGGATAAATCATCACACTCTTCAATTAGAAGAAAAAAGGCTACATATTCAAGCACAGATGTTGGAACTGGAGAAAGAGCGGTTCAAATGGCAGAGATTTTGCCGGGAAAAGGACAGAGAATTGGAGATGACGAAGTTGGAAATCGAGAAGATGAAACTTGAGAATGAGCGGATGGCTTTTGAGTTGAGGCAAAAGGAAATTGGTTTTGACAATAGGTAATCTGTTGTCAAGTTTTGTTTGATCATCAAGGACTTGCACAAACAATTCATATTTCTCTTGTTTAGTCAGTGGGTTCGAGCTTATTTTGCATGCCAATTTCTTGTTAGAAGATTAATTTGGAATCATGTCCCCGCTTATTTTGGTACAGTATACTGGTCTTGTTCCCCCGGATTGCCTTGAATGTTCTGGCCTTTGCAGTAAATCTTATAATGTGGGAAATTTTCTGCTTTTGTTTTGCGACCATTACTATCTAGGGTTTTACCTTTTCTGCTTGGAACATTTGATTTTAATACAAAGGTTTAGTTTTTGTTGTGTTCTTATTTTTATGTATGAATCTCCACATCTATGCCCTGTCTTAAATTTGGCCACACGGTGCATATCTGTTAGGGAGAGTATAGGACCAGCTAAACAAGTTCTAATTTACACAGGTTAAACAACTAAACATTCTCTACTAAAAGGCTAAAATTGTATAAATTCTTTTAGCAATAGTTTCCCCAGAAGTTCACAAGAAGTTGCAGGACAGTGATGACAAGAACTTCACGTCTGTATATGACGTGATAAAATTCAATGATCTAGGATGTCTACAGCTTAGATATAAGTATAACATGATTTATGCCAAGAGGAATGAGTGTTTTGGAGAGGTTGAAGACAGATTGGATAGAGTCTCGATATTATTGGTGCCAGAAGTGAATGATGACATCTAATTCTAAATAAGGGGCTGATCCCATTCCTTGAGCTTAAGATCTTGAGGGGCCAAGGTGAAATTCTTCTCGAGTGTTACAAGCTAATACTGGAACAGCTCTAAGATTGAATATGAATAGTTTTGTCTTAAATGAGAGGTTATGCTATCCTTGATTGGTTTTGGACAGTATTATCCCCGTTTTTGACAGTTCATATGTGTATCACCAAGACATTTTACGACGTCATTAGTTATCATTCCTATGAACACTTGTGATTTATAAATTGATATTCTGTAGATGGATTACATAAAGTTTTAGGGGTGTGTATTTCAAGATATAAGCATATGTAAAACTAATGTGGTATTCTCCTAATCAAGTAACTGTTGAACCACAACATGGTATCGGCCACACAAAAGTCTTGGGATCAAGTCTTGTCTTCTCTCATTGATTGTGCATGTTTGAGTCCTTCGATTCAAAAGGGAATCACGCCAGCACTTGAGAGGCATGTTAGGATCTCAAACAGGTTTTAGACCGATGTATTTCAGCTGTAAACCATCGAATTTCTTAGTAATTAGTACTGTTCGCATATATGAAACTATACTAAACCAGCTTGCTGAATATTTTCTTTGCAGTCTCATTCTCTTCTAGTTTACGGAATGTACTTGGTAGCAGAAATGAATTGATCTCTTGCACGATATGTTGCAATCCTCAGATTGAAAAGTTTCATTCAGAAGAGTGAACAGAATACTTGAGCTCTTTTTTGCTCTCTTTTTTCCATTTTCAAGTCGTACCAGTACATTCTTGAGTGTGTTTTTTTCTGGATACACGACATGAATTATTTGGTCATTACTGGACTGCTTCTAAGACTTGTCAGTAATGAAAGTTTGCGCTGCATGTTCCCTACAAAAACTGTCGGTAAGCTCGACTGAATGGGATACTTTACTATTTTTTTCACACCCCCCTCATCTACATTGCGATGTTTGGCTCACTCAACTTGATGTGATAGGTTACTATTTACCGTTCAAATATGACCTATACTGGTATATGTGTTTGTTGAAGCTGGCGCTGATATTAGCATGGAAAAGGGCAAAGCCCCTTTCACAGAGTCCCCCCTATTGGTGGGGGGCCTGACACCCCTACTTTATTTCAAAAAACAGTACATAAGCTTGTAATGTTATGTCAGTGTCCTCCAGGGGACTGTCAAACTGAAACAGATGCTAGAATTTGGTTCAAAACACTACAAATGGACTGCAGAATCAACATATTGTTTTCTACTTTCTGCCCATCAGTAACAGAGATTTCTTCATCATTTAGTTCCAAATTTAGCTTCATTACTTGTGTTTACAGCCCTGAGCATTTATTTTTCTAGGAGCGAAGTGTAGCCATCTGCAAGACATGACACTTGCAAAAGAGCTAAATCCCACATCGTATAAAAATATAAACAGTACACATCCAACCCTTTTATTCCCCTCCCCTCGTTTGTCTGTCCCAAACTCCCTTTTAACAATCCCGCTCCCCTACACCCCTGCGTCCACCATCCCTCGACTCAAGCGACTCATGATCTCACATTTGGTGGGATTGGGGGATGTAGAGGAAGAGGGGAGGGGTTGTGGGGAACAGAGAGACAAAAAAGGGAGGTGAAGGCTAGTGATGCAACCATTTCAAATTAAAAGCCAACATTTTACACAAGTGGGATAGTGGTGAATAAAAATAAATTGGCTCAAGCTTATCCAATTGTGGCTCACATCATGATTGAGGGTGACATGAGTAACAAAGTTAAATGATAAATATGAAATATACATCGAGGCTTATGTCAAATTCTCTCTCTCTTCACCCATTTGTGGGCTGTCAATTGTTATCACATGGGATCGTTTACACTGCTGCTCAATATGGGCTTTTTGAGTGCGTCCTTGGTCCATAATGGGCCCCTTAAAGTGACACTTGAAAACTTCTTATTGCCTTCACGGGACTCATTCTTCTCACATTTATCTAGGGGTGACAAATGGATCGAATCGCTTTCATATTTTTGACTTGTCCAGGCTTGGCTCATAGGTGGCTCGAGTTTGTTTTGAGATAAGACATGAATCAAGCTGAACACCTTTTTCTCTCAGCGTGAAATCATGAACCTACTTGTTTTGGGCTCGTGGATGGTTCGATTCCACTCGACCCATGAGACAGAGCCAACGGACCGAATTGAGTTAAGCTTGAGTGTCTAAGGTTGAGTCGGTTCAGTTCAGACCATTGTCACCCCTGCATTTATCTTATTATTATTATTTTATTTTTACACAGGTTTTGCTATATTCTCATTGGTGACATTTTTGGTCAACACTAACCACATAAAAAAAGCTAAATAGTTACTTTATAGTTCCGACTAGACAATCTACCTATAAAATTACAAATTAGGTTGTATGCAATTTTGTTGAATTTTCGAGCATACAACTTTCTATGATCAAATCAGTCGGATGTTTAAAATGATAAATAGAAAAATAACGTGTGTACAGTGAATAATGTACGACTACCCTTTGACATGATGAAATGAAACTGCATTCAAATTCGATCAACATGAATTATTTACGCGTATAATATATTTTGAATATCAATCTAGCCACAAAAGGTTGTTGATTATTTTTATTTCATTACCATATTTCACACTAGCATATGGTGCCGTGATTATTAAAAAGATTTGACTTTTGTGGCAGCGTGACAAGACTTTCACGGTTTTGTCTTCAATTCCTTCCAACTTAAAAAAATAAAGGAATAATTATTAAAGTTTGACCGAATTCGTGAAATCATGATTTAAGGTTCTTACAGTTGTAAACAGATTCTTTACAATAATTACTGCAGTTGGCTTATTGTCATTGATACAAACTTTAGAACAATTGTAGGTTTTATTATTTATTTTAAAGAAAATCGAATTTCGAAATCGAACTTTCTAAAAGGTCAATATTTTTTTAAGAGCGAACGAGTCAAATCAATGAGTGGTGTGGGGGCAAGTAGGGATGTAAATTGAACCGCTTAACTTAATTGATACCTCATTTTGTCTTCGAAGTCGCCAAATTTGAGATTACATTGGAAAGTCTCATGGAAAGCTCAAAATTTGGTAGCCGAGAATAAATGCCCACCGATATCATTCCATCGCATGTTATTAGAAAAAAAATACTTAAAAAAAATATTCCCCTATAGAGAATGTTGGGGAGTATCGTGAAATAAGATCGTTATAAAAAAAAGTTGGAGTAGCCATATCATATAAGTTTGCAGCATTGCTAATAAGATTGGAGAGTAGAATCAAGTCCATCACGATATTTAGTCGATGTGAAACTTTTGTTCGTACATATATAATATTGTGAAACTTTTGTTCGTACATATGTAATATTATCAACTGCAGGATAGATATATTTGTACTTAAAAAAATCTACCAAATTGTTTATCCCCTCTCACATGCCCGCAGGAATAAAAAAATCCCAAAATGTGGTCCTCACCACCCTATTGTGAGTAATAAGTAAGGAATTATGTAAAAAAAATCGGTACATGTAGCATATTCCTCAACTGAAATAGTGATTAGAGTAATACTATGCCACACATAATTATTAATAGACAAGCATATGTACCATATGTCAATTATCATACTTTAGTCATAATTAATTCAAATTGAAAAAAGACTCGAACGTCTTTTGAGTTCTACTGAAATCAACTTTGACGCAAGTAGTTGTACTTTCAAATCTATCCAACGACACTAGCTAATTATACATCATTAGGGGTTGGAATCGAGATGAAGACGTTTACTGCATAGCATTAGAGAACACTGCATATGACGATTTTTTTTTTTTTTAGTATCATGTGTAAATTATTCAATGTAACATACTACATACCTAATACTATGTATGTACACAAAACTTGTAAGTCAGTTTCCTCTAAAAGTTTTTGTATTCAGATAAAGAACTCTAAGATAACAGTTTTTGACTTTTCAAAAGTCCTATCAAACGGCTATGTATTAGTGTTGTAACATATCGTGTGCATCATATACCAGTGTCTACCTTTATACGGTTAAGCAAGCAAGCATCTGATTTTTCTGTCTATTGAAGTAAACTTAACATCTAATCTTACCTAATTTGTAACCTAAGATAGGCATCTCCATTCTCTTAGCAAACCTTAAGCATGTGGTTTGGATCATGATTTTTTTTCACATTCACATGTTGTCATGTTCCCACAATAACTATCTGTGTCATCTAAAGCATTTCTACTTAAGTGTGCATTTAAGTCACTGCACATGTTTATCTAGCTTGCTAATCACACATAATTTTGTTTATTGCCCTGCCCCTTAAAGCTTTAGTTTTACATATATATAACCTACTATGGCCATGTTTTAATTGTCATCATGTTGTAATCAAGTGTTGAAGGTAAAATTTCACACTGAGTAATATATTCACTTCAATATAAAATCACGTCATCTTCTGTTGTTATATTAATTTACTATATTGAAAATAAGTTTATAAGAGAAAATTATCTAATCTCCCGCTTTTGATGATGATAAAATAAACCCCAACGACGAGCCCCCCAGGGCACATCCCAACTGGCAAAGATGAGGGCGCTTCAAGGCTGGCAGATCAGAGGTCTTGAGTTCGATTCTTGATGGCTCTTGGAAGGTAGATATTCTCCTGGCAGGCAG
>CAIGRO010220879.1:0-10220 GCA_903798355.1 Fraxinus baroniana | reverse complement strand
ATCACTTACAATAAATTATAAAATTCGTTAGAGACAATTCCCAAATTTTAACAATATAAATTGTTAACTTTTAAAACCACATAATTCCCTCTCTAATTAATTTATTCATTTGGCAACACAAAAACCCATTTAAAATCCACTAAACCAAACATTAATTGGGTTGAACAAAGGCCCATTTCACACACAATTTAACCTACAGTCTTCTCCCTCTTCCTCATCGTCTACAGAGCTTCTCTTCGTCTTCTCTGCAAACTGCCCGCCTTCTTCGTCTTCTCTGTCTTCTGCAAAACTTCTTCTCCATCTTCTCCTTTATCCCTTCCCTGCAATATCTTCCATCAATTTCTGCAAAATACTACCACAACTCGAAATAAATGGATCTTCTCCGACCGTCCACCGTCTTCTCCGCTGCCGTGTCCGAGTGAACGACCAAGTATCCGACCCGTATCCCGTGTCAGTATCTGTGTCATGTCGTGTCGACACGGGTACTTCTCCATTTTTGGAGAGTCCGAGCAACATAGACCGAGACCTTTTCACCAGTTGCAAAAATGGTAACAATGAGATACTTATTATCTATTACTGCCATTCAAGGTTGGCATTTACATCAATTTGATGTAAACAATGCCTTTCTCCATGGTGATTTAGAGGAGGAAATTTACACGAACAAACTACCTGGCTACACTAAGGAAAGCCTTAATAAGGTCTTCATATTACCGAAAGTCTCTATGGCTTAAAACAAGCCTTGAGACAATGGTATGCCAAACTTACCTGCTGCTTGTTGAATTTTGGACTCTCACAGTCTAAGGCTGACTGTAATCTTTTTGTCAAGTCTAGTGATGATTCTTTTACAGCCATTTTGGTGTATATTGATGATATTCTCATAACCAGTGATTCCCTTGATTCAATTTCAGTTTTGAAAGTCTTCTTGAATGATCAATTTAAAATTAAGGATCTTGGTTCTATCCGATATTTCCTTGGCATCGAGGTTGCTTGTTCTCCTCAGGGCATTCACATTTGTCAGCGCAAGTATGCCTTAGACATACTTGCTGATTCTGGTACATTAGGTTCCAAAACCAGTTATGGTTCCAAAGGATCAAAATTTGAAGTTGAGCAAGAATACTGGAGCTTTGTTGCAGGATGCTTCCAGTTACCGTAGGTTAATAGGAAGATTATTATATCTAAATATTTCACGGCTTGGCATAAGCTATGTTGTTCACACTTTAAGTCAATTCATCGTTGTACCTACCTCAGCCCATTTGGCTGCTGCCTACAACGTGCTGAGGTATATTAAGCAAGCTCCTAGTCAAGGCATTCTCTTTCCAGCTGCATCTTCACTACAATTGATTGCATATTGTGACTCAGATTGGGCCTCTTGCCCTGATACATGTCGTTCTATCATTGGATATTGTGTTTTATTGGGCAGCTCTCTCATTTCTTGGAAGTCCAAGAAACAATCTGTGGTCTCACGTTCCTCTGCTGAAGCTGAGTACAGATCAACGGCAGCTACTTGTTCTGAACTTACTTGGCTTCATTACCATCTTACTGATCTCCAAGTTTCACATCCTCAAGTTGCCAAGCTTTTTTGTGATAACCAAGAAGCCCATCACATTGCTGCCAATCCTGTCTTCCATAAGAAGACCAAACACATTGAGCTCGACTGTCACTTGATTCGTGACAAAATTATTGATGGTTCAGTTATTACTTTTCATGTCTCCACTCATTTGCAGCTTGCAAATCTTCTTACCAAGGCCCTACCTTCCTCTACTCTCCAGTCCCATTTGCTCAAGATGGGAATAGTAAACTTATATTCTCCATCTTGTGGGAGGTTATTACATCATACAAGTCATACTACCAATACAGATTCAAGAATTTAGCTTATTGCCTTCCACAGAATATGTCTAACTGTTGTAGCACAATTCAAGGACCTGTTAGCTAGGGCTGCACAAAAAAGTCACGAAATCGCAAATCGAACCTAAGTCGTTGGTTTGAAACCTAAATCAAACCGAACCAACTCATTTCAGAATTGTTTGGTTTAGGTTTCAAATTTTAAAAATCGCAAAATCAAACCGAACCGCACTTTTTTTAATTAAAAAATCATTAAATTATAAATTCTTATATATAAATTTTATTAAAGTATAGTTTTTAGAATTTGAAATATACTTTCTTAGAGGATACAAATTTAATTAACCTAACACATGCATAACAAACAAGTCAGTAAGTCATTGTTATTAGTATTTAGTTGGGTATTCGTTAAAAAAATAAATTTAGACCCATAATTACAAAATGAATTGAACGTGAAATTGTGAATGTTGCCCAATCATATATGCAATAACGGCTTTGCAAAAACACAAGCAAACAAAATTATCAAGTTTGATCAAAAAGAAGTTAGAGAACATATCACAAGGTACTTTATATTGTCCGAGTTACCGTTTCGACATGTGGAGGATAAAAGTTTTCAGGGTTGTACAAGATATTTTTTTCTCAAAATTTGTGTTTCATTCAGGGATGACAGTAGCAAGAGATATATATAATTTTTTCCTAAACGAGAAGAAGAAATTGAAGAAAGAGTTGGGTCAACATAGAGTTTCTTTGACTACTGATTGTTGGACGTCAATACAGAATGTTAGTTATTTGTGTTTAACTACTCATTAGGTTAATAATAATTGGACTCTTCAAAAAAGGAATATAAGTTTCTTTCAAGTCCCAAGCCATAAGAGAGATATAGTGGGAAATGAGTTGATTTCTTGTCTTAAAGGCTAGGGAATCAATAAGATTTTTTGTGTTAGATGTTCCACAGAACGACTAAAAGGGTTCGAAGAGAGTTGCGAGGAAGCAAATATTGAGTCTCGAGCTTTGTTGTGTCTGGATGTCACGATTAGATGGAATTCCACATACTCGATGTTAGAAGCTACTACGAAGTTTAAAAAAACATTTGTTGTTTTGGAAAGCGATGGAAACTATACAAAATATTTTAATGAAGACAGGTCCGATGGAAGAAATATAAATGGACCACGAACACATGTTGATTGGGATCAAGAGGAAGTATTTGTTAGGTTTTTGAGGACTTTCTATGAAATGACTTTAAAATTTAGTGGCTCGAAGTGTATGACTTCTAACTCTTTCTTACAAGAAATATGTGAAATTCATGTAGAGTTTAATGAATTATCTAAAGAGCTTAACACTTTGATGGGAACCATGGCAATTAGTATGCGAAAAAATATGATAAGTATTGGGGCCATGTTGAAAAGTTTAATCAGTTGTTGCTCATTGCAACAGTTCTTGACCCAAGATACAAGTTAGAACTTCTTAAAGTTGGGTTTGAACTTATTTATGATGTAGCAATTGCAAACAAATTTGTTAAAAAGAGTTGAAGAGACACTCCACAGGTTGTATGTATACTATGAAGAAATGGCGACTCCAATCATTTCGCCGTTAGCTTCATCAAAGGAGGGTACCAAAAATAGCAGTCCAAGTCTTTTACAACCTGCTTTCGGTCTTTCTAAACAGATTCCTTGTTGTTAGATGCTAACTTGATATTATTTTTTTGTCTTTTTGTTTATATATTGAATTTTAAACAAATATAAATTTAATTTAATATTTAACATTATTAATTATTGTTTGAATGTATATGTTAACTTGTTTTCAACATATAACTATAATGTCGAAAGGTAAACCGCGGATTAAAACTGAACCAAACCGCAAATAATGATTTGATTTGGTTTGGGAAAATCTCAAACCGCTTGATATGGTTTAAGCTGAAAATATAACACAAACCGTCCAAATCGAACTGTGTTCACCTCTACTGTTAGCACAAATCATGGACACAACATTCCTTGTAAATACGGTGTCATACCTTGTATATTCATTTTCCATTTTTAAGTCTCCATTAGATGATGTATATATATGTGTAATTTTCATTGTAATAAGTTTGAATTCAATTAATTCTGATATACAGAAAATCAATTTCTCCATTTTCTCTCCGTCACAAAGTTTTTACAGAGTTTTCTATTTCTTACAAAAGTTGGTAGGGAATTTGAGATATTCAGTTGTTAAATATTCGGAATCCGAATGGTTCAAATGTAGTTGAAACTAACATAAAAGACATTAAGACGATATTGGTGAATAAGTGATTTTAACGACATCAGAGTTTTTGACTGTATTTGCTTGAAGATAGATTTGTTTTGTACTTGTACTCGCAATAGAAATTTGGAAATAATTTCACAGGGTATACAGTTCATTTCTCTTAATAGTTGTAAAGGATGACGTTGTAACAACGAAATTAACCTCATCTGGCAACAATCCAATCGATGGGCATCGTGCGTGAACTTTAGCTTGAAGTTTCAGTTGCATGCCCTCTTCCACCTACACATTAACTGGAGTGTACTTAAGACCAAAAAAAAAAAAAAACTAACTAAATATTTATAAAGCATACTATTTTGACATGAGAAAACATCTTCGTTTCGCTTCCAAAATAGGGCATTTTTGACCTAATTTCGCATTAACATCAATTTATCGCAAAGGCAATTGTGTTCCAAAGTCTATCTCGCTAAAAACTACTTATGTAGTAACTAAAATTGCCCTATGGTCACTTTTTATTCAACTCGTTTTCAACAAGATTTTGATGATTTTATGATGTCGCCCTACTAACATCATCATTATAATCTTCTATTGGGTTTTGATACCCAATGAATCCCAGGTTATCATATAAATGTTGGTTAAATTGTCACCAACAACCAAGTACAAAGGCTCAACTCGAAAACAAAGTGGGCCTTTGGAAGTAACTTAAACAATTAATGTTGCTTGTGGCCCATATATATTACCTCTTGGATGGCTTTGAGTTTTGACTCATTTAATCTTTTTATTGGTCCAACTAAAGTCTAACCTAGCCTATATAGGTGGTGTATTTACCCGAGCCGTTTTATATGTGATTTGTGTTGTGAATGTATAAAAACGTGGCTGCCTTCTTGATGGAAAAATTGGCACCTTGCTTGGAGAGCAAATCGGTGGCTTTCTTCATGTTTTGACCTTCATCTTGTATTCTTCCATTGTTTTTCTCGTGCCTTTGTGGCTTACAAATCATCACCATTATCTTGTCACTTGTGGATGATATTGAGGAGCAACCGAAGTGAATATATTATAAAATAACGAGGTTTGACCCAAATTACATCTACAGGGGGTGAATAGGTGATTATGTGGAATAAAAACTTATAATTAATTAAAAACATGTCACTATTAATTATCTATAGATGGTTAATCAATCAGCCAAATTATCCTATGTTGAATTGTTGCAGTAATATTGAAAACAATAAATAACAAGCAGACTCATCACGGAGAAACTCTAACTGGATAAAAACTTCAGGCACTTTGTCAGTCAGAAATTCACTATAAACGAATTATGAACTTATAGTCCGTCAGACACGACTATCACTAGTACTTTCTAACCTCTTGGTTGCAATTTCCACAACTCTACTGGATTGTGTGCTTCTGCTCCAACTCCCAGCTACAGTTTTATAAATTCGTCTATCTTCTTTGAATCAATAACTGGAACTCCATGTTCTTCAACAACTAAAACTCCAGTCACCTTCCATTAATTTTCAGACATCTGATAAGGAAGTAACAATTTGGTATTTAGATTATGGATTTGATATTTTCACCACCAAAACAAATCACAGTATGAAGGTTGATGGCTTATATGAAGATGATATGGAGAGTATGTGTTTTTATCAATGTTCAGACTTAGAATTTACGTTCATAGGCGTTTGGTATTTATAGTTTAGGTTTTGGGGTTGAATGGGTCGGACAAAAACCTAAAAAACCTGAATTAAGATTTTTCGGATAACCATGTCGCTCGAGCGAAAGTTGGGTGATAGTCGAGCGACGGGTTGTCGCTCTAGCGAAGGCAAGCAGCAGATGGGCGACAATATTTCTGTTTCTGCCGCTCGAGCCAAGTCATAGCGACAGTCTAGCGAAATAGGTACGCCGTTTTTCTTTCTTTTCCATTCTCGAATCCTATACCTAATACAACTCAATTTCGACTATTTGCAACTTACTCCTTGACTTTTACAACATATTAATTTAAGTCTCTTTTGTTCACAGACTTGCCAATTATATCAAAAACTTAGCAAACTCCCTCTTTAACATTTTGTGACAAAACTACAATCTAAAGTCAAGGTAGTAGAAAAAAATCACAGACTCAATGACTGACACACTCAACACTATCAGTCTTGATTAAATTTTGTTTTTCCGTTATCAAAACCTATTTCCTGAAATAGACAACTCAAATACCAAGTGTAAAATGTATGTGAAACGGTACTAAATGTAAAAGCCATTCAAACAGTTATAACTCATAACACATCGTTTCAGTTTCAACCATAGGTTAGATTTTGTAGAGGCCATGATAAAGTCAAGCAAGACTTACAAATATAAGACACTTAATACAAATGTGCAAAGAGCAGCAAGAGTACAGATTGGTGGCAATCACAGTAGTACACGCAAGAAAACAAGAATTTCATATATGAGACACTATTAGAGAATATGCAGATTGGAATTCTAAAGAAGTCACGGCAACAGAGATCACCATAATAATGTTTCACAGATTTCTCCTGCAAGATTCTTCAAGTGCACACCCCGTACTTGATTAATCTCAGATTCTCAATGTCTCGTAGGAGCCTTTGGACAAAGACTATGATCAAGGGGGTTCTAGTGCACGATAAATCAAGGGAAAAATCAAGAAACTCTAAAAGTTTGAAAAAGAACTTAACAAAAGTTTAGAAAGATCTCACTAAACGAGTTTAAAACTCGATGTTTTGCAATTTTGCTTAACAACAATTCCAAAGATTTTAGGATCCTTTTCAGATCAGTCTTTCTGCTTCAAGATCCAGGTATCTTGCTCCTTGAATATAGTAGAAAGTGAGGTGCAGCATAGAAACGATGAACGAACACGTGACCTAAGCGTCATTGATTCCAGACGAATATCGTTCTGGTTTATTTTTATTTATTACAATACAAGATAACTAGGGAACAAATATCCATTGATTCTCCGACGAATGCCCTTTTTCATGATAAAACAGAAGAAAGATGGGGAATGGGGGACATGAACATGACCTGCTAATCAAATTGAACAAAAATATTATTCCATTAACAAGTAGCTCCAAACAGGCCTTAGTACCTCCAGAAGCTGCAGAAATGTTTGCTGTTGGTTCCTGGCCTGTCCTTATCAATCATTAGTGGCAGAGTGAATGAACCTATACTTATTTTTGGGCACTGGAATGCAATTATAGTTTAATAACAAGGTGGGGTAAAGGCAAAACCGTTTGGTACGAAGAACTGATCACAAAATTATACAAAAACTTAAAACCTCTTTTCTTCTTAATCATGTCCCAATTCATCGATGCCTCTATATTGCGTTATGGTTTATTTTAATTCCAGTATCTATCATGGAATAATGACTGTCAGTGAAGATATCATATGATTATACTAACCGCCTAAGCTTTTTGACGATGGAAATATGGTTTAGAGATCAATGGAAATGGAGATCCCACAGCCATACATCTCAATTGATACGGAGATATGGTTTAATAATACAAATCAATATTACTACATAATGTTACTGCATCAAAAGACATTCCGTTCAAATAATTAGTTGTTTATGAGATATTAGGAGATTAAAGTAAAAGAAATTATCAAGTTTCGATGAAGACCTTACCAACTGGATTGTGACTGCTGCAACTCACTTTCTACTATATTCACGTGCTACAATTATGATGCTAATCTACCTCCAGAGAAATTTCAACCACTGGTTTGTCGAAGAATCTGATCATAATTTATCCCACTTAATCCATGTTTATCCTCTATCCGTGTTGATCCATCAGTGAAGTAGATCTTGCATCCAATCAAATCTTTGACGAGGGATGGGACTCGGTTCCCCCTCGGGGAATGTTTTCCGAGCTGCCATTCTCAATGAAGTGAAAGGAGTAGCGAAAAAGGATTCATAAATTTGATTCAGACGAAATGAACTATAGACATTATTAAAAAATTTACCTGCAGCAAATAAAGCTAGCTTTGGGAAATGAAGTGCTGCACTGTTTCACCAGCAAGCGCAGTAAGGAACGAGGGGTGCTAAGGTCGAGTGATCGAGATGGTGAAGACAGGCACATGAAAGACTAACTCCTTTAGCGAGCTTCATAGACAAGCCGCGCATGAGTTAGTGATGCACGTGCGCTGCTTCTCCATCTTGCTTAACTCTCACCTTCCGAAGCCATAATTTCTCGAGATCTATCGCACGTTCGCGACAATGTCAGAGCCATTCGCTCTGACCTAAAGCTAGGCGAAGTAAAAGCCGAGGCCAATCTGATGCAGTTCTCTTCTCATTTATAAGACTCAAAACGGAGTAGTATGTCCTATAAAGCCGAGACCAATCTGATGCAGTTCTCTTCTCATTTATAAGGCTCATAACGGAGTAGTATGTCCTATATATAAAGCCCCTTTCAAGTTACTGCATATACAAATCATAAAAAGACAAATTGCCATTTGAATTTTACCTTTGGCACTCTTTATATACACATGTTTTAAAGAATTTATCATCCTGGTACGGTTGTGAGAGATTGAAAAGTTATTTGCTAGTGGGATTGTTCAAAGGTTTTACCAAACAAAAAAAGACCACTATCAAGCACTAAGCAAATAGTGTTACAATATTAAACCTTTGACCTATATAGATAAGCATTCCAAGCCACTGTTTGAGTTAAATTATTGTAGAATGAAAATGAAAAATATAGTCGTTATTGAGGTCCACATAAGAGATAGAAAATTTGAATTTAAATGTTGATATGATGGATAACGATCATATTTTTTATTTTAATGAGATAATAATATAGATCAAACGGGGCCCAAAAGTTTGTTGGTGGCACCTGAATAAACAGTATTATGCTCTGTTTGGTTTTGCTAAAAATCAAACTTTTAGTAGATATTTATAAAATGTATATAGTTGAAAATTTGATAAAAGTTTTGGGTTTCATGAAATGTATAATTAAAATTAATTGACTTTGACTAAATTTTTTTTAACTTTTCTTAACTAAAACCAAACAAGGGCTAAGTCTATTGTGAGCGGAACTTCAAATCATTTTCATAGTATCATTTCGTGTATTTACTTTTCGATTTAGTTATTTCATATCTTTCAATAAATTTTAGTCTATTGTGAGCGGAACTTCACATCATTTTCATCGTATCATTTCGTGTATTTACTTTTCGATTTAGTTATTTCATATCTTTCAATAAATTTGACGGATTGCAAAAGAACTCATGTGATCAACCTTAAATTTACCATATACTGTCGCGAAAATAGAAAAACTTTTAAACTATTTTTAAGGACGATCAAGACATGCTTAATCTTAAGCGAGGAAAAAAAACTGTTGTTGCTAGCTTTTTGAGAATTTAATATTTTCCTTAATTTAATGTAAAAATTTATTTAGTAATTTATATATTTCTAAAATAAATAAATAAATAATATTCCAAATTAGTCTATTGTGAGCGGAACTTCACAACATTTTCATCATATCATTTCGTGTATTTACTTTTCGATTTAGTTATTTCATATCTTTCAATAAATTTGACGGATTGCAATAGAACTCATGTGATCAACCTTAAATTTACCATATACTGTCGCGAAAATAGAAAAACTTTTAAACTATTTTTAAGGACGATCAAGACATACTTAATCTTAAGCGAGGAAAAAAAACTGTTGTTGCTAGCTTTTTGAGAATTTAATATTTTCCTTAATTTAACGTAATAATTTATTTAGTAATTTATATATTTCTAAAATAAATAAATAATATTCCTAATAAATAAATTACTAAGAAAAAAAATGATTAAACATTGTTTATTTGGTGTAAGTTTTGGTATAATGGTTAGAGATGAGTTTTAATTTGGTGCAAAATGATGTAAAATTTGGTGCAGCATCGGAGATGGTCTTATAGCTTGTGAAGTTAAATTATATTCTACTCTTAACCATGACATTAAAATAACCTAATATTTGTAGGGATAGTTTGTACTTGTAGAGGTGAAAGAAAACCTATTTTTCTTTATTTTAAGTACTTCACAAGACTGATCAAAGCCTACGAACTCCATTTTTAATTAGCTTAATTGATGCATCTCAATTATAAGTTGTTGATCTCGTGCCTCTAAACTCAATTGTTTGTGTCCGTCCATGAGAGAGAGTGAGAGAAATT